>MCJB01050821.1:13899-31994 GCA_002018475.1 Nicotiana obtusifolia | reverse complement strand
ACTAGTCCTTGGGTAGATATCTCGATGGATTTTGTGATGGGGCTGCCGCGACCTAGGGAAGGTCATGATAGCATTTATGTGGTTGTTGATAGGTTTTCTAAGATGGCTTATTTCATACCTTGTAAAAAATGTGATGATGCACAACAACATGTTTCTTCTTTGTTCATTGCTAATGTATTAAAGTTGCATGGTGTGCCTCGAACTATTTTTAGTGATAGGGATGCTAAGTTTTTGAGTCAGTTTTGAAAGTGTTTGTGGGGTGCTCTTGGCACCAAACTGTTATTTTCTACATCACATCATCTACAGACTGATGGTCAAACTGAGGTTGTTAATCTCACCTTGGGAGCTCTTCTTCGAGCTTTGACCAAAAGGAAGTCCGGCACTTGGGCTGACCTATTACCTATTATGGAGTTTGCATATAATAGAACTGTTCATCGCATGACTAGCATTACTCCATTTGAATGTGTTTATGGTTTTAATCTTTTGATACCACTTGATCTTGTTCCTTTGCCGAGAAATGCAGTTATTAGCGTTGACGGAGAAAACCTGGCAGCTGCGTTGCTTGAATTGCATGCTAAGGTGAGGAAAACTTTGGAGGATGCTTATAAAAAGGTAGCAGTCAAGAAGAATAAAGGAAGGAAAAAGCTGGACTTAAAGAAAGGTGACTGGGTTTGGGTGCACTTCCGAAAGGAAAGATTTCCGAACCATAGAAAAGGGAAGTTAGCTCCGCGGGGAGATGGACCATTTCAAGTGTTGCAGAAGATCAATAATAATGCTTATGTCATAGATCTGCCTGATGATTATGCTGTCTCTAAGACATTCAATGTCAATGACCTGACTCCTTGTGTTGCTTTGAAATATGAAGAAGGTTCGATTTCGAGGATGAAATCTCCCCAAGAAGGGGAGGATGATGCAGGTCAACCTGATCATGATACGTTTAAACCTTCAAGACCATTCACGAGAAGTCAAGCTAAAGAGCTTCATGATGCACATTTGATGGTGAAGAAGATCCAAGCGTTTGGCGTGTGAAGTTTGCGTTAGGCATATATTATTGTATAGTTATGGAAGACATTAATTCTTACTTGTTTTGGAGTCCTGCGTGACTATTTCTTAAACATAGCCAAATTGTGGCCTTTTTGTTAATTAGTTGTTTCCTAGTTGATTTAGGTTAACTAGTTATTCTTTTCCTAGTTGATTTAGGTAAAGACTCATTCTATATAAGCCTAAACACTTCATTATTTTGATACCTTTTGACATTATTATCAATAAAAAAAACCGGCAACACATTGCTCCCAAAATCGTGTGAATTAACTTGTCCAATTTTGGTGTGATTCAAAATTGAACTTGTTCCTTTGTTTGATCGAACAGTTTGCAAGACCATTGTTGTCTTGAGGTTTGTTCGTATAGTATAGGTACTCCGTGACTTCATCAAGAAGGTAAGTAGACTAGTTCGTACTT
The DNA here is from genome assembly GCA_002018475.1 of Nicotiana obtusifolia. Classification (NCBI taxonomy): domain Eukaryota; kingdom Viridiplantae; phylum Streptophyta; class Magnoliopsida; order Solanales; family Solanaceae; genus Nicotiana; species Nicotiana obtusifolia. Next base: position 30,536 of record MCJB01050821.1, on the reverse strand, counting down.
GTTGTCTTGATAGTTCATTGAGCGTCTTGCTTCTATCTTTTTTGTTTTCTTATTTCCGCATTTTATATTGCATCACCTGAAAAGGTCAGAAATGCGATCGCATACCCGTCGCAGACAGGTATGCGGTTCGCATTTTGGTCCAGATCTTGCCTTAAAATTCTGTCGCATTATGCGACGCAGAAGGGACCAGAATGCGGTTCGCATTTTCAAAATGCGATCGCATTTCTGGTCGCATTTTGGACATTGGTTTGGCCTAGTGTTCTGCCTCACTCTGCGATGGGGGTGTCGATTCTGCGATTCGCATTTACCAAATGCGATCGCATTTTTGACAAACTCTCAGCCCAGGGTTCTGTTCCATTCTGCGATGGAACCTGTCAATTCTGCGGTCGCATATGTGTTATGCGGTCTGCATTTTGACCACATTTCGCTACTTTTGTTTCCTTCGAAATTTAAAACCATTTCCCGGGTTCTTGGTTCTTTTTATGTAACTACCCCTTTAGCATAATTAAATGTACGTATTTTACGGGTTGTAATAGATATGATAGCTATCATGCGTAGTGAGTAACCGTTGAGCTGTTCATTAATTGTAGACTAAAGAATTGTGGCAATTGCGTAGCATGAGAACCGACGCAATAAGCACCAGGTATGTAAGACTATACCGTTCTTTCTTTTGCACGATTCCTATTGAATATAATGCCTCGAATGAGCCCCAAAGAACATTCTATTCTTAGAAGCTAGTATTGCTTATGTTGTGTTTTCCTCTATGGAATGATTATTCTTGCTTCATGGTAACAATGTTGACGGAAGTCCTTGAGTCCCATAATTATGTTGTTAAAAAGGTATTCTTAATTTCATGAGAAAGAAGGGGTGATAATTGTAACAAGTCAAGAACTCAAGTCATAAATAAATTCGCAATGCATGACGTGCATTATATATATATCTATATATGAATTTATTTTACTCCACCAAGCCGCGCTATAGTCGGCCGGGTACGGCACCTATTGTGCAACCACTGATCAGTTGGGTTATGACCGAGCCTAGAAATGGCCGGGTATGTTATGACCGAGCCTAGTAATGGCCGGGTATGTTATGACCGAGCCAAGAAATGGCCGGGTATGTTATGACCGAGTCCAGAAATGGCCGGGTATGATTATGCGCCCATGGAGGCATGTGTGTGATTGTATGAGGTAACGGTTATGTAAACGATTTCAGTAACATTAAATGTATATGAAAATGACAAGCCCACAGTGGCGCAAATAGTGGGGTTAAGGTAACTATTACGTAACGCACCCAGTGATGTGAATGTATTTGAAATGGCAAACTCGCAAAGGTAATAGTATAATGCTGTAATGATGGAGATAGGCAATATAACAATGACAAAATGGAAGCATGTAATTAGACACAAATATTACTACGTGTTATGGCCAACCGCCCTCAGAGGCAATTCCTTTGTTACGAGTTATATGTTTCTATCTTGATGTCTATATTAGTGCCCATATATTGTGTTTCATGTCTTACATACTCAGTACATTTTCCGTACTGACGTCCTTTATCTTGTGGACGCTGCATATCGTGCTGCAGGTCCTAATAGATTGACAAACGGAGCTCCCCCACCGCAGTAGGCCAACAGTTCAGCAGATATTGGCAAGACTCATCCTTCGGGCTTGCTACATTTTGGTATGCATTTGTATAGACATCTTGGGGCGTGTCGGGGCCCTGTTCCGACTTAGGATGTTTAATGTCTGTTCTAATAGAGGCTCAATAGACAATACCAGTGGTGTATAGACAGTGATTGGCTATGTATAAATAGGTGTCACGGTGTATCTATGTTTTGTAAATCTTATGCCTAAACATAGTGACACGTTTCCATGGATGTGTGTATGTGTGTATGTGTACGCAGCGTGACCCCAATAAGAGGTCCAATTAAATGATCTTTTTGTTTGAAATAATAAGATAGCTGAAATGAAGGGTTCGCCGGTACTCTGAGCAGGGTCCGGTGCCCGTGTCGCGGGCCCGCCGGGCGGGGCGTGACAGAATCGTGCAAAAGAAAGAACGGTATAGTCTCACATACCTGGTATATATCGCACCAGCTCTTAAGCCACGAAATTGCTACAATTCTTTAATCTACAATTGAAAATCAGTTCAATTGTTACTCACTACGCATCGTAGCTATTACTAACCATAATCTCCTAAATTTATATGGTGCTTTCCCATAGTCTTCCTCTTCTTAACCTTATCAAACATATTCATGGCACATGCAGCTCAACAATGATCATATCCCACGCTATTAGTGGTAATTAACTTGAACCCATAGCTTTCATTTACATTCTTATGAACTCTTACATGCATGCAATGGATTTTCAAGAATCCCTAAGAGAATGGGTGTAGGAACTTACCTTGCATGTTGGATAACTTCACTCTCTTTTCTTGGTTCTTCAATCCCTAAGTCTTGCCCTCGCTTTGGGTTTGCAAGAGAAGGAAACTCAACTAGGGTTGCTCTTTTGTTCTCCAATTCCTTGATTCTTTCTTCAGTTTAGAGTTTGGAAGAGAGGGATTTGGTTGTTTGGAAGTGAGGGCTTTGAGAGAGGTTGTTTGGGGCCTTTTATTATGCTTGAACTCAGAAAAAAATAAAGAAGGAACGGGTTTGGGTCCCTTTTATAGGCCTCGCAATGCGTGGCACAAGTTCCTGAAAACTTCAGGTTGCGATCGCATACCCGCCGCAAACAGGGTATGCGTGTCGCATTTTGGCCGCAAATCTCACCCCAAAAATCTGTTGCATTATGCGACGCAGAAGGGCCAGAATGCGGTTCACATTTTCAACAATGCGATTGCATTCTGGTCGCATTTTGGACATTGGTTTAGCCCAGTACTCTGCTCCATTCTGCGATAGAAGGTGTTATTATGCGGTCCGCATTTCAGTTATGCAGTCTGCATTCTGGCCGCATTCTTGACACAACTTCAGCCCAGAACTCTATCCCATTCTGCGACGGAACATGTCGCATTTGCGGTCCTCATTTTGATTATGCGGTCCGCATACTGACCGCATTTTCGACGTATTTTCCAGCCTAGAATTCTGTCTCAATTTGCGACCCCTATGTTAGATATGCGATCCGCATTTGTGCTTTGCGGTCCGCATACCTGGTTATGCGACACCTTTTTCCTTTTTCTTAACTTTAAACCATTTTCCGGGTTCTTGGGTCCTCATATATGAGCTATTTCACAGTGTATTTTAATGTACGAGTTTCACGGGTTGTAACAGTTATCTCCATTTTGGAACAGGTAAGGATATTTAGACTTCATCTCTTCCTCTGCTTCCCATGTCATTTCTTCCGTATGTTTGTTCCTCCATAATACCTTAACGGAAGCTACATCCTTTGTTCTTAGCATACGGACTTGTCGGTCTAATATAGCCACTGGCACTCCTTCATATGTTAGATCCTCTGTAATCTGCACATCTTCGATAGGGACGATTCGAGAAGGATCCTCGATACATTTCCTCAACATGGATACATGGAATACCAGATGGACAAATTCCAACTCATAAGCAACATGTCTCATTCGTCGAAGAACTTCATACGCACCGATATACCTTGGACTCAGTTTACCTTTCTTCCTGAAGCGCATGACACCCTTCATTGGTGAGATTCTCAGGAACACCCTATCACCAACCTCAAACTCTAGATCACGACGTCGGACATCAGAATAGGACTTTTGCCTGCTTTGCATCGTCCTCAATCGTTCCTGTATCACTTTCACCTTCTTAATGGCTTGGTGGATTAAATCTGGTCCATATAACTCAGTTTCACTGAGTTCGAACCATCCAATTGGTGATCTACATCTCCTCCCGTATAGTGCATTGTATGGGGCCATCTTAATATTGGAGTGGTAGCTATTATTGTAGGCAAATTCTATGAGTGGAAGATGGTCATCCCAGCTCCCCTTGAAATCCAAGACACATGCCCGTAGCATATCTTCAAGTGTCTGAATTGTACGTTCAGCCTATCCGTCAGTCTGCGGATGAAATGTTATGCTGAGGTTTACTTGTGTGCCTAAAACCTTTTGGAAGGATTTCCAAAAGTTAGCTGTTAATTGAGCTCCTCGGTCTGATATAATAGACACCGGCACGCCCAAAACAGGGAGAGGTTGCAGAGGATGCAAGCACAACTAGTGAGACATCTAGCAATAGAGGAACAGTTCTGGAAACAAAAAGCAGGGATGTCGTGGTTCAAGGATGGAGACAGAAACACCAAATTCTTCCACACTCAAGTCAATGGAAGAAGGAGAAGGCTACAACTCAGAAGAATCAAAAACAATGCTGGTATCTGGCTAGAAGAACAGGAGCAAATAATGGAAGAAGCCATTTCATTATACAAGGACCAATTCACTGAACAAAGCACACCCACAGACTTCAGCATCCTTGAAAATATTCAGCAGCTAATAACCCCACAATAGAATGCTGACCTCAACAAAATTCCAACAACAGATGAAATAAAAGCATCAGTCTATAGCCTAAACAAGGACAGTGCAGGGGGCTTGATGGTTTCACAGGGGCCTTTTATCAGTCATGTTGGGAAACAATAGGGGAGGACATCCAAAATATGATCACAGCTTTCTTCTCAGGCAGATCGCTCCCTAAAAGCATAACACACACAAATCTGATACTCATCCCGAAGAAAAAGGAAGTAGAAACTTTCTCAGACCTGAGGCCGATAAGCCTGAGCAACTTCATCAACAAGGTCTTCTCAAGAATCATTCACGAAAGGTTGTTGCCTATCCTTCCTTCTCTAATTTCACAAGAGCAAGCTGGCTTCATGAGAGGCAGAACAATAGTGGAAAATGTTATCTTGGCACAAGAAATCATCACTGAGATTGGGAAAAGAATAAAGGCAGGACCAAATGTGGTCATCAAGCTAGACATGACAAAGGCATTTGACAGAATATCTTAGCTATACATAGCAAAAGTCCTCAGGAAAATGGGCTTCGATGAAACTTTCATAGGTATGATCATGGACATATTAGGCAACAACTGGTATTCAATTCTCATCAACGGCCAACCAAGTGGTTTTTTCAAATCAACAAGAGGGGTCAAACAAGGGTACCCCCTGTCTCCTACTCTCTTCATCATTGCTGCAGAAGCACTATCAAGAGGTCTAAATACACTGCAACTAAGCACCAGCTTCAAAGGCTTTGGATTGCCAAGGAGAAGCCCTAGAATTAACCCTCTAGCATATGCTGACGACATGATCATCTTCTCCTCAGCAGATCCTAATTCACTGCAAATGATCATGGAAACACTGAATGCATATGAAGCAGCATCGAGGCAACTAACAAACAAGAGCAAGTCTGCCATATATATGCATCACTTAGCAGCAATAGGGGTAGTTAAAAGGACAGAAAGAATCACAGGAATTGAAAGGCAGAACTTTCCTCTCACATATTTGGGCTGCCCTATCTTCTACTCAAGGAAGAAGATCATCTACTACCAAGACATTGTGAGCAAGATCCAAGATAGATTGCAATCCTGGAAAGGGAAACTACTCTCCATAGGAGGAAGGTCCATACTGATCAAACATATCCTGCAAAGCATGCCAATACACCTCCTATCAGTAGTGAATCCTCCCAAACAAGTAATCAACAACATTCATAAATTGTTTGCCCAATTTTTCTGGAGCAGCACAGTAGGAGGCACTAGCAGACACTGGTCATCATGGGACAATTTATGCTTACCACAGGAGGAAGGGGGAGCAGGATTTAGATCACTGCACGACATGTCAAAGGCCCTTTTCTGCAAATTGTGGTGAAATTTTAGAACTAAGCCTAGTCTATGGAGTGCCTACATGACAAAAAAATACTGCAAAAAACATAATGCAGTAACAATCCAATGGAGGAAAGGGTCACAGGTCTGGAAAAAAATGATTGAATGCAGAGAGATTATAGAACAGCAAATCGCTTGGCACCTAAAGATGGGATCCTCATTATTCTGGTACGACAACTGCACTAGGCTTGGAGCGATATACTTCATAACACCACCAGATTACCCTACTGATGAAACACTACAAAATGTCAATGAAACAGTGCAGAATGGCAATTGGAACCTTCAACAACTCTCAGCTCACTTACCCCAAGATCTGGTAGAACATATCTTTCTCACAGTTAAGGCACCAAGAGTAGAAAACACAATGGACATCCCATACTGGATGCTTCAGAACCAAAGACAGTTCACAGTCAAATCAGCATGGGACTACCTGAGGAAGAGGGAAGATCCAAAAATGGCATATGAGAGGATTTGGGTAAAAGGACTCCCTTTCAAAATTGCTTTCTTCATGTGGAGAGTCTGGAGAGCCAAATTACCACTGGATGATATTCTCAAAAGATGGGGATACCAACTCCCTTCAAAGTGCTGGTGTTGCACAGAGCCAAAGGAAGAGACCACAACACATCTCTTTTACACATCAAATACTGCCAGCAGGGTATGGAAACACTTCATGCAAGCAGCAGGATTCTCGGTGGAGGAATTAACTTTTCATCAGGCCATAATAAAATGCTGGACTGCTCAAACAGTCAATAGACTAAAGCCAATAATGCAGGCACTCCCAGCATGCATCATATGGGAACTTTGGAAAAGGATAGATAGTCACAAACATGGAGAGACAGTCACAACAGGCAGGGTAATCTACCAAATTTCTACAACACTGCAAAATTTGGTACATACAAGGAAGCCAGGTATCAATGCCCCTCACAAATGGCAGGATCTCATACACAAGCTGGAGAATTACACACCAAGGCTAAGCTACAAGAAGATCACATGGGATCCCCCTCTGCCAGGATGGGTAAAGATCAACACTGATGGAGCTTCAAGAGGAAACCCAGGAAGAAGCTCAATTGGGTTTTGGGTGAGAAATGAAACAGGAGATCTCATATATGCACTCGGACAGAATGCATACAAGGAACAAACACTCTTGCAGAAACAATAGCAATTCTAGAAGCACTAAGATATTGTAGCACACAAAATTTCTCCAACATTTGGCGACAAACAGATTCGATGCTTCTAAACAATGTCATCAATGGCAACTGGAACCCCCCTCTGGTGTATAGTCGAGCAAATTGATGAAATCCTCCAGCTCAAAGATACTCTTGGACTGGTAGTATCACATATATACAGGGAAGGAAACAAGCTAGCTGATCAATTGCCAACTATGCTCTCAACTTTGGTAGATTTGAATGTCATCATTTTAACCAATTGGAATCAATTGGCAGGAGAATCCTAAATGCAGACAAGTTGCAATGCCCGTACTTGAGAGTGAAAGTGATAAAGTGATAATGCTCTTCCTAACTAGGTTTCTTCATGTGCAGGGTATTGGGAGTACAGGAAAGGCTACAACAATGCAATGGAAGGCAAAGCAGCAAACACAGAAGGAGAAAACAAGCTCAGTGAAGCAGCAGCAGCAGACTGAACAGAGTAAAAGCAACAGTCGGAATATTGCAGAACAACAAAGCAGTAGGAGAAATATGAGACAAGAATCAGCTGCCTCAACACACATCACACACAATAGGTACCAACTGATTTCTGAGAACCAGATAGCAGCAGAGGCAGACCAAAAGCTAGATTTTTACCAAGGAACAGCAAAGATAGAGCACTGCAAGGAGAGTCGAGATTTCCAGGAGCATAGCAGTAATCCCAGCAGCAACAAACAATTCCAGGAGCATAGCAGCAAAAAGAGAGACAAGAATGCAGTACACAGCAAATGGAACACCAATCGACAAGCAGAAAACAGAATCACAGCAGCAATGGTTCGAATGTAACACAAAATAGAAAAGGAAGAGTGAAGCACATCCTCATCAAGCAGACAGCAAGAAAGGAACTCATTACCAGCACCAAAAAGAACAACATAAACACTCACAGCAAGCATAAATGCACCAGAAGCAAAGACCCCTTCAGCATCACAAACAAACATTGTTATAGGCTAAGGTTATTGGCGCAATTGCATTGTGTGGTATTAGCACCACTGGTGCTCATTCTAATGCAATTGCATCAATCACCTTACCCCTATACAAACAACAAAACACACAGAGAAGACAACAGAAACACACACTACACCATCCTCAGAATCCAAAATAAAGCACACAAGATACACACATATAGCACAGGCAGAAACAAACTTAGCGACAGGAAGCAACCCAGAAATAACAAAGCATATGAAGGCACCACTCAGCAAGAAGCAGGCCAGCACTCATGGACACAATCACTACCACATCAGAAATCCAGCAACATCACACAGCAGTTCAGCATCCCTATGATTTCCAGAAACACCAACAGGAACGAGATAAGCAATAAGCAACAACTCAGCAGCAAGAAGGAGCTCAACACAAACAGGAAGATTGTTCAGCAAAAAGCAGCCCAGCAAGACTCGAAACAATCATCAGCAAGTCTGAAATTCAGCAGCCCCAGTACCAACATAAAATTCAACATGAATCAGTTCCTCACCAGCAACAGCAGATACAAAATCAGCAAGGAAACAACATCAATATGGAGAGCACAGGACAGCATCACAGGTAGAAACAGAAGCCAACAGCCATGGCAAGACAACCAAAAAGCAACACAGCACAATGACCCACAAGGTACCTACAAGACAAGGCATTTGTATTTCTTTGGGGAGCAATTGCAGAACTCTCAGGATGCAAGCCTACAGAAACACAAGGAGACAGCAGTAGACAGAGATAGCAACATCAGCATCGACTACAGAAGCAACATCAGCATCCACAAGAACCAGGATCCTTCCAAGCAAAATATGACACTCCATACACCTATCCACTGCCAAAGAATTTGGAACAGCTCCACAAAGCAACCAAAAAGAAGAGATGTCAATAGGAACCAGGGAACACACAACTCACTCGGCAGACAACAGTCACCTTTTGACAAGAGATCATGGGACAGATCAAGGCAGATAACTCCCACCCTAGCATTAGAAATAGGAATACATGTAATTAGCAAAGTCGACCTAGATTTACTTCACTTTGATTTTGTATATATGACTATCTATCATTACTCTGATATAGATAGCCATTCCATCTACCTAGGTTGGACAATATTAGAATCTTTTGATCAACAAAGGAAAAGGATTGCAAATACCTATCACCTTTTAGGTATTTCTAGGACAAAATACATGTATTTTTTTGGGGAGGTAAGGTTTATGTCCCCCTCCTTTTATGTAAAGCTTGATATTTAAATAATAAAATCATATTTACCAAAAAAAAAAAGAAGTTGTGTCAAGAATGCGGCCAGAATGCGGACCGCATAACTGAAATGCGGACCACATAATGACACCCTCCATCGCATAATGGAGCAGAGTACTGGGCTAAACCAATGTCCAAAATGCGATCAGAATGCGATCTCATTGTTGAAAATGCGAACCGCATTCTGGCCCTTCTGCGTTGCAACAGATTTTTGGGGTGAGATTTGCGGCCAAAATGCGACCCCATACCCTGTTTGCGGCGGGTATGCGATCGCAAACCTGAAGTTTTCAGGAACTTGTGCCACGCATTGCGAGGCCTATAAAAGGGACCCAAACCCGTTCCTTCTTCATTTTTTTCTAAGTTCAAGCATAACAGAAGGCCCCAAACAACCTCTCTCAAAGCCCTCAAATCCAAACAACCAAATCCCTCTCTTCCAAACTCTAAACTGAAGAAAGAATCAAGGAATTGGAGAACAAAAGAGAAACCCTAGTTGAGTTTCCTTCTCTTGCAAACCCAAAGCGAGGGCAAAGACTTAGGGATTGAAGAACCAAGAAAAGAGAGTGAAGTTATCCAACATGCAAGGTAAGTTCCTACACCCATTCTCTTAGGGATTCTTGAAAATCCATTGCATGCATGTAAGAGTTCATAAGAATGTAAATGAAAGCTATGGGTTCAAGTTAATTACCACTAATAGCATGGGATATGATCATTGTTGAGCTGCATGTGCCATGAATATGTTTGATAAGGTTAAGAAGAGGAAGACTATGGGAAAGCACCATATAAATTTAGGAGATTATGGTTAGTAATAGCTACGATGCGTAGTGAGTAACAATTGAACTAATCTTCAATTGTAGATTAAAGAATTGTAGCAATTTCGTGGCTTAAGAGCTGGTGCGATATATACCAGGTATGTGAGACTATACCGTTCTTTCTTTTGCACGATTCCTATCGAATACAATACCACGAATGAGCCCCAAAAAGTATTCTATTCTTAGAAGCTAGTGTTGTTTGTGTATTTCTCCCCTCTATGGAATGATTATTCTCGCGTCATGGTAATAATGTTGATGGAAGTCTTTGAGTCCCATAACTATATCGTTAAAAAGGGTGTTGTCAATTACGTGAGAAAGAAGGGATAATAAATGTAACAAGTCAAGTACACAAGTCATAATTAAGCTCGCAATGTATTACGTGTATGTCTATATATATGTATGATTGAATTTCTTGTGACCGAGCCGGGTACGGCCGGGTAAGGTATGCTATGAGGTAGCGATGATGAGCCCTTGGAGGCGTATGTGATTTGGGTGATGACGTGTATGTAAAAAGTAATCCATAGGTGATACGAGCATTGCTACTAATGAAGAAATGAGTAAATGAGTCCAGCATACAATAGTTGTTTTATATACCGAGCCGTTCTGTAAGTCGGCCGGGCAGGCACCTAGTGTGCGGCTATATATAGAAGTATGTGTTTTACTACACCGGGCCGAGCTAAAGTCGGACGGGCAGTTACATACCGAGCCGTTCTATACGTCGGTCGGGTAGGCACCCATGGTGCAATTATACAAACACCAGGCCGAACTAGATTCGGATGGGCAGTTACCACTGACTCAGTTGGGAAGATAACGATAAAGCCCACAGAGTTATTGATTTCGATCCTGCATGGGCGTATGTAATTGTTTAAAGTAATGACTATATGATGTATGTAGTAGCAATAACTTATATGAAATTGGCAAGCCTACGGAGGCGTATGTATAAGATGTGGATAATGATAATGTACACGAGTATGAATTTGATAATGTTAGAAAGGTTACACGTAAATGCATAAGTCTCACCAATATGCTATGGTTAGCCGCTCTCAGAGGCATACAGATGGTACAAGTCATGTATTCCTTATCCTGATGCTTATACTATTGTTCTTACATTATGTTTTCTATCTTACATACTCAGTACATTATCCGTACTGATGTCCATTCTCTGTGGACGCTGCATGTCGTGCTACATGTCCTGATAGACTGACAGAGGGAGCTCACCCACCGCAGTAGTCTATTCAGTCGGCAGATATTGGCAAGGTTCATCCTCCGGACTTGCCATAGCATTGGTATGCATTTTGTATAGGCATCACGGGCATGTCGGGCCCTGTTCCGACGTAGGTTGTATTTTGTATATTTCCATATAGGCTCAATAGACAAATGTCAGTATATCTATAGACAAGTGTTGGGCTATGTGCAGTTAAATTGCCTTGTCGGCAAACGTTTGTACCATGTTGTATGATTTTGTATTGTAGCCCAGTTGGCCACGTTATGTACAAATGTATGCCTATGATATAGTACGGTATCACGGAAGGTTATTGCTATTATTATTACCATTGTTATATTATCGCTTGTAATCCATGTGAGTACGATACACCTTATAAGTAATAAGGGAAGTCAGATGAAGGGTTCACCGGCACTCTGCAAGCAAGGTTCGGTGCCCGTGTCGCTGCCCCGCCTCCGAGCGGGGCGTGACAATAACGAGGGTACCGAGGGAACGCATAATGCATTGAAAGGAGAAACATCTTTACGAGGTAAGCAATAACTTGAGAATACTCTTTCTTAGTGCAAAATGATAATATGCTGATAATGTACATGTCCATAAGTTTGCATACTCATGTAAAACCATATGTTGAGTGAAATCCCCGTAAACCTTTACATTCGAGGACGAATGTTCCTAAGGGGGGAAGAGTGTTACAACCCGTAATTTCGTACGTTAGGCCACGTCGTAAGATAGTCTACGTATAAGGGCCTAAGAATCGGAAAAGAAGTCCACAAAGTCAAGAAAAGAGCAAAGGGCTTCGCAAAGTTGGATATGCTTCCGCAAAAACCACATGCGGGCCGCATATCCAACACTAAAATCGCAGACCAAGGCAGATTTCTTGACAAAAACCAGTGCCAAAAATGCGCTCAAAAGTGCGATCGCATTTATGATATGCGGACCGCACATTTTACAAAATGCACCGCAAACTGGAACAGATTTCTGGATAGAAATCCATGTCAAGAATGCGGCCAATATGCGATCGCATACTAGAAATGCGGACCGCAAATTAGACCTCCTGTGTCGCATAATGAGATAGATTTCTGGGCCAGGTTCTTGTCGAGAATGCGAACCGCATGTTGATTATGCGACGAGAATGCTATCGCAAACCTATAAGACACGTATATCACTTATTGACTGACCTATAAAAGGGGCCTAGACCAGTTCTTTCTTCATTTTCTGAAACTCAAACCCAGAAGAAGACCCACCTGCGACCCTTTCTCAAGTCCCACATAACTTTAACCAATTTCTTCTCCTTTCAAGTTCTAAATTGGAGAAAGAATCTAGAAATTGAAGAATTGGAGAAAGGCCCTAACTGATTTTCCTCCCTCTACAAGCCCTACTTGAGAGTAAGACCTAGAAGTTGAAAGACCAAGGAGAAGGGCTGAGATATTCCACATGCAAGGTAAGTCACCACCCTCTTTCATGCATTCTTTTCCTAAGAATCCTTGGAAACTCGTTTTATGCATAATGTGAGCCCTAGGTTGAAGTCAATCACTGATAATGGACTGGGTTGTAATTGTTTTGGGTTGCATGTCTTACTACCATTGTTGTGGAATTTTGGAGGAAGAAGGGTGTGGAGAAACACCATGTAAATTTAGGGCTATGGCTGATTATAACTATAACGTTTAGAGGATAACGATAGAATCGTTTCTTCCATTGTAGACTAAGGAATAGTGACTGTGGGAAGCTTGAAATTGACGCAGAGAATACCAAGTATGTAAGACCATCCATTTCCTTCTTTTGCACGACTCCATCTATACATGATACAATGAACGAGCACCAAAGATACTCTATTCTTAGAAGCTAGGAGTGCTTATATTGTTTCCCCTCTTATGGGAGGATTGATATGTTATTATTTCTTCGACCTTACGTCACCATGATAGTATGATTCACATGAGTCCAGCATGCATTATCTATTTTACTTTACTGCACCACGCTATAGTCGGCCGGGCAGGCACCTATTGTTCAAATATATGCTTCACTCTACTTAGTCGCGCTATAGACGATAGTTATTTTACTTTACCCTTCCGCGCTATAGTCGGCCGGGCAGGCACGTATTGTGCAACCACTGATAAGTTGGGTATCATGATGAGGAGGCCCACAGAGGCGCATGTATATGACGATGATGAGGCCCACAGAGGCGTATATATGTATATATGATGATTTTCAAAGGATATATATATATACACACACACACATATATATATATACACACACACACACACATATATATATATATATATATATATATAATATGTATGTGCATGTGCACGTCAGGCATGACATGGTTAGTCGCCCTCAGAGGCATTCAGATGGTACAGGTTGTATGTTTCTTATCCTGATGCTTATTATTGTTCTTACATTATGTTTCCTGTCTTACATACTCAATACATTATCCTTACTGACGTCCTTTATTTGTGGATGCTGCATGTCGTGCTGCAGGTCCAGGCAGATAGATAGATGAGGCTCCCCCACTACAGTAGGCTATCCAGTTCAGCGGATATTGGCGAGATCCATCCTTCGGACTTGCCATAGTCTTGGTATGCATTTTGGTTATAGGCATTATGGGCATGTCGGGGCCCTGTTCCGACACAGGTTGCATTATGTATGTTCTTGTAGAGGCTCATAGACAAGTGTTGGGTTATGTATAGACAATAGACAGTGGGTTGACTTATGTAAAGTTGAATTGCCTCGTCGGCAAACGTATGTATTTTGTTGTATGGTTTTGCATTACAGCCTTGTTGGCCATATTATGTATATAAGTATGTTCATATCATGGTATGATATTTCAGTTCATTATGATTATCGTTCGAGATTGTATGTGTATGACAAGCCTTATAGATAATAAGGAAATCTAGATGAAGGGTACGCCGGTGCCCGTTGAATGGGGTCCGGTGCCAGTCGCGGCCCCCAGTCGGGTCGTGACACTTTCCCCCAAAGCTTGTTCTGCATTCCTGAGAGGTCTAGTACCCTGCACATGAGAACACAAGGATTAGGGGTTAATATGATCAAAATTTTACTGCTAAACCTGGTTTTCCTCCCTTTTTGTTTGCTTTGCATTCTTCAATGAAGTCTTGTCCTGTTATGTGTTGATGTAGTGTGCAGCTTGTCATTTTGCCAGTTTCACTCTTATGTAAGGGCATTGTGTTTTTGATGCAATATAAAAAGCGGAAACAAGAAAACAAAAGATAGAAGTAAGACGCTTAATGAACTATCAAGACAACAAGTAGGAACTAGTCTACTTACCTTCTTAATGAAGTCACGGAGTACCTATACTATACGAACAACCCTCAAGACAACAATGATCTTGCAAACTGTTCGATCAAACAAAGGAACAAGTTCAATTTTGAATCACACCAAAATTGGACAAGTTAATTCACACGATTATGGGAGCAATGTGCTGCCATTTTTTTAATTGATAATAATGTCAAAAGGTATCAAAATAATGAAGTGTTTAGGCTTATATAGAATGAGCCTTTACCTAAATCAACTAGGAAAAGAATAACTAGTTAACCTAAATCAACTAGGAAACAACTAATTAACAAAAAGGCCACAATTTGGCTAATTTAAAGAATAGTCACGCAGGACCAAACAAATAAGAATTAATGTCTTCAGTAACTACATAATAATACAACATAAACACAAATGTACATCTTCAACACAAGATTCGTCCATAGCAAGATTTATGGACGCTTGGATCTTCTCCAAGCTAACCAACGCCTTTTCTTGTCTTGTTCATAGATGGCATTGACAACACTTGATCAAATTTATTTGCATCATTCTCCCCCTCTTGAGAGGATTTCGTCCTCGAAATCAAAGCACCGTCATGCCCGAAAGCAAGGCTACTAGACAAGTACATAACATAAGCATTATTATTGATCTTCTGCAACACTTGAAATGGTCCATCTCCCCACGGAGCTAACTTTCCTTTCCTATGGTTCGGAAATCTTTCCTTTCGGAAGTGCACCCAAACCCAGTCACCTTTCTTTAAGTCCAGCTTTTTCCTTCCTTTATTCTTCTTGACCGCTACCTTTTCATAAGTATACTCCAAAGTTTTCCTCACCTTAGCATGCAATTCGAGCAACGCAGCTGCCCGGTTTTCTCCGTCAACGCTAATAATTGCATTTCTCGGCAAAGGAACAAGATCAAGTGGTATCAAAGGATTAAAACCATAAACACATTCAAATGGAGTAATGCTAGTCATGCGATGAACAGTTCTATTATATGCAAACTCCATAATAGGTAATCGGTCAGCCCAAGTGCCGGACTTCCCTTTGGTCAAAGCTTGAAGAAGAGCTCCCAAGGTTCGATTAACAATCTCGGTTTGACCATTAGTCTGTGGATGATGTGATATAGAAAACAAAAGTTTGGTGCCAAGAGCAACCCACAAACACTTCCAAAAGTGACTCAAAAACTTAGCATCCCTATAACTAACAATAGTTCGAGGCACAACATGCAACTTTAATACATTAGCAATGAACAAAGAAGCAACATGTTGTGCATCATCACATTTTTTACAAGGAATAAAATGAGCCATCTTAGAAAACCTATCAACAACCACATAAATGCTATCATGACCTCCCCTAGATCGCGGCAGCCCCATCACAAAATCCATCGAGATATCTACCCAAGGACTAGTAGGAACGGGTAAGGGAGTATACAAACCATGATTATTAGACCTAGACTTAGCTCTTTTACACTCAAAACACGCTCCACATATTCTCTCCACATCTCGCCTCATCTTAGGCCAATGGAACTGTTCCGCTAATATAGCTAAAGTCTTGTCTACCCCAAAGTGTCCCATCAAGCCCCCACAATGCGCCTCACGCTGCCCATTTCCAGCCTCATGCCAATGGACGATCATCAAAGGGACAATGCTGCTGAACAATAGAAAACACAGCAAACTTTCCAAAGGAGCAACAAAATACCAAGGAAGACACAACTGGACATTAACTTTGCTTTCACTTCTGCAGGGAATAAAAATATATCTATGTCCTACTCTTTGACGAACTTCCAGCTGGTGGTATTAGTACAAGTTACTCATTCCACTGGAAGGGAGGAGAAGATAGGAACACGCATAGATTCAAGGACAAAGAATGTTTGGAATTGCTTAACTATTGCATCAGGCCACAATACTACAAAGGAACTGGAACATAATTACTACCTGGACATACTCAGATCAACAGATGCCATCAATGAAAATGGAAATGTATCAATGACCTACCCTTCGACGAACTTCCAGTTGGTGGTATTAGTACAATGTACTCATTCCACTGGTAGTGAGGAGAAGATAGGATCAAAAATAAAATCAAGAAAGAAGAATGACTTTAACT
>MCJB01050821.1:0-10185 GCA_002018475.1 Nicotiana obtusifolia | reverse complement strand
AGAACTTCAAAAATTTGATCAAATCTTGTTAGGAACGTTTGAGGATTCAAGAACCTCTTCAGGAACAACGTAAAACTCTTCAAGAACTTCAATTTTAACTCCAAGAACTTCAAGATTTTCAAGATTCAATCATTCACCTTCAAGAATTTCAACTAGAGTTTCAAGATCTAAAGATTATCGGTTTTTAACGATGAAGAACGTCAATAATCGGTTCAAGAACGTGTCTTTAGCAATCAATCTTCAAGACTTCAATCCCTAGATGATTTAACAACTTCAATCAACAACAATTTCTGGGTTTTCTTTCTTCTCTTTTTTTTTCACGTTTTTTTTTTTCACGTTTTTTTTGTATAAATCAAAAACGAAATTAAAGATAGAATCTAAACTAAGGCACGAAGAACAGGATTGGGATTGTAAGAACAAACCCTTTCCAAGCTCTGATACCAACTGATGCAATATAAAAAGCGGAAATAAGAAAACAAAAGATAGAAGTAAGACGCTCAATGAACTATCAAGACAACAAGTAGGAACTAGACTACTTACCTTCTTGATGAAGTCACAGAGTACCTATACTATACAAACAACCCTCAAGACAACAATGGTCTTGCAAACTGTTCGATCAAACAAAGGAACAAGTACAATTTTGAATCACACCAAAATTGGACAAGTTAATTCACACGATTTTGGGAGCAATGTGCTGCCGTTTTTTGATTGATAATAATGTCAAAAGGTATCAAAATAATGAAGTGTTTAGGCTTATATAGAATGAGCCTTTACCTAAATCAACTAGGAAACAACTAATTAACAAAAAGGCCATAATTTGGCTAATTTAAAGAATAGTCACGCAGGACCAAACAAATAAGAATTAATGTCTTCAGTAACTACATAATAATACAACATAAACACAAATGTACATCTTCAACACAAGATTCGTCCATGGCAAGATTTATGGACGCTTGGATCTTCTCCAAGGCTAACCAACGCCTTTTCTTGTCTTGTTCATAGATGGCATTGATAACACTTGATCAAATTCATTTGCATTAGTTTTATCTACATTTAGGATTTTCCTGCCTACTGAGTCAAGTTGACTGGAGTGATGACATTCAATTTTCCCAAAGTCAAGTGCATAGTTTGCAAGGTGATCAGCCAACTTGTTTCCTTCCCTGTAGGTGTGTGATACTGTTAGTGTGAGGGATTCTTTGAGTTGGAGGATTTCTTCTATTTGTTCTGCTATGCACCAGGGTGGTTTCCAAATGCCATTGATGATGTTGTTTAGGAGCATGGAATCGGTTTGTAGCCATATATTTGAGAAGCCTTGTATGCTGCAAAATCTTAGTGCTTCATTAAAGGCTGTTGTTTCTGCTACTGTGTTTGTTCCCTCTGTGCATTCTATTCCAAGTGCATATATTAGGTCCCCTGTTTCATTTCTCACACAAAATCCTAATGAACTATTCTGGGTTTCCTTTTGATGCTCCATCAGTATTGATCTTTACCCATCCTGGCAAAGGGAATTCCCAGTTGACTGTTGTATAACTTAATCTTGGAGTGTAGTTCTCCAGCATGTGTAAGAGGTCTTGCCATTTGTGTGGGGCATTGGTTCCTGGCTTTCTGGTGTTGAGTAGTGCTTGCAGTGTTGTGGAGATTTGGTAGATTACTCTACCAGTTGTGACTGGTTCACCATGCTTGTAGCTATTTCTTCTTTTCCATAATTCCCATACAATGCATGATGGGAGTGCCTGCATTACTGGTTTCAGTCTGTTGACTGTTTATATTGTCCAACATCTTGTTATTTCTTGATGAAAAGTTATGCCCTCGAGTGAAATTCCTGCTCTTTGTAGGAAATATTTCCAGACCTTGGTGGCAGTATTTGAAGTGTAGAAAAGGTGGACCATGTTTTCTTCCTTTAATTCTGTGCAGCACCAGCATTTTGAAGGCAGTTGATATCCCCATCTTTTCAAGATGTCATCAAGTGGTAGTTTTTCCCTCTAGACTCTCCACATGAAGAATGCAATTTTGAAAGGGAGTCCCTTTACCCAAATCTTCTCATATGCTCTTCAAGGTTCTTCCCTTTTCCTAAGGTATTCCCAGGCAGTTTTGACTGTGAAATATACCATGTCTGGAATGTCCAGAGAGTCTTCCATCCTTGGTGGTTTTATTGAAGTGGTTATGTGCTATACCATGTCCTGTGGCAGGTGTTCTGATAATTGTTGCATGTTCCAGTTGCCATTTTGCATAGTGTTATTCACATTCTGGATTGATTCATCAATTGGGAAGTTTGCTGGCACTAGGAAGTATAATGCTCCTTGCCTAGTCCAGTTGTCATACCAGAAGAGTGAGGATCCCATTTTGACTTGCCAAGCAATTTGATGTTCTATGATCTCTTTGCATTCTAACATTTTCTTCCAAGTTTGTGATCCTCTCTTCCATGGAACAATTACTGCATTGTGTTTTTTGCAGTATTTTTGAGTAATGTATGCACTCCAAAGACTAGTCTTGGTTCTGAAATTCCACCACAGTCTGCAGAAGAGGGCCTTGGACATGTCATGCTGAGATCTGAAACCTGCTCCTCCTTCCTTATAAAGTAAACATAGATTGTTCCAAGATGACCAGTGTCTGCTAGTTCCCCCCACTGTGCTGCTCCAGAAGAATTGTGCAAAGAGCTTATGAATGTTGTTGATTACTTGTTTAGGAGGATTCACTGCTGATAGTAGATGCACTGGCATGCTTTGTAGGACATGTTTAATCAAAATGGCTCTGCCTCCAATGGAGAGTAGTTTGCCCTTCTAGGATTGCAGTCTATCTTGTACCTTATTTACAATGTCTTGATAATAAATGATTCTCTTTTTTGACTAGAAAATGGGGCAGCCTAGGTAGATAAATGGGAAGTTCTGTCTCCCAATTCTTGTGATTCTTTTTGTTCTTGCTACCGCCTCTGGGGTAGCTGAGTGATGCATGTAGATAGCAGATTTATTCTTATTTATTAGCTGACCTGAAGCTGCTTCATATGCACTCAGTACATCCATTACCAACTGTAATGAGTTGGCATTTGATGATGAAAAGATGATCATATCATCTGCATATGATAGATGATTGATTCTTGGGCTTCTTCTTGGCATTCCAAAGCTATTGAAGTAGGGATTTTGATGAGGTGCATTTAGTCCTTTTGAGAGTGCTTTTGCAGCTATGATGAAAAGTGTGGGTGATAGTGGGTCTCCTTGTTTGACATCTCTTGTTGATTTGAAATAACCATGAGGTTGGCCATTGATGAGGATTGAATACCAATTATTTCCCACAATGTCAAAGATCATGCCAATGAAGACTTCATTGAAGCCCATTTTCCTTAGAACTTTGGTAATACCAGGACATTCTGTCAAAAGCTTTGGTCATATCCAGCTTAATGACCACATTCGTACCTGATTTAGTTCTTTTTCCAATATCAGTGATGATTTCCTGTGCAAGGAGGACATTTTCCACTATTGTTCTGCCTTTCACAGAACCAGCTTGTTCATGAGAGACGAGAGATGGTAGAATGACCAGCATCCTTTCATGTATGATTCTCGAGAAGATCTTATTGACGAAGTTGCTAAGGCTTATTAGTCGTAAGTCAGAGAATGTCTCAATCTCCTTCTTCTTTGGTATCAGGACCAGGTTTGTGTGTGTAATGCTTTTGGGCAGATGTCTTCCTGAAAAGAAGGCTGTGACCATCTTTTGTACGTCTTCTCCTATGATTTCCCAACAGGATTGATGGAATGTGCCTGTAAAGCCATCTGGTCCTCCTGCACTGTCTCTATTCAGGCTGAATACAACTTGTTTGATTTCTTCCTTTGATGGAACTCTAATCAGCTCTGTATTCTGTTGTGACTCTAACACTTGCTGGATGTTTTCTAGAATTCTGAAGTCTGTGGGAGTTGTTCTTTCAGTGAATTGATCTTTGTAGAATGTAATGGCCTCTTCAACTATCTGTTCCTGCTCCTCTATCCAGATGCCAGCACTGTTTTGAATTCTTCTTAATTGTAACCTTTTCCTTTTGCCATTTACTAGTGCATGGAAGAATTTGGTGTTTCTGTCTCCATCTTTAAACTAGGACATTCCTGCTTTTTGTTTCCAGAATTGTTCTTCTATAGCTAGATGCCTGATTATTTGTGCTTGTACCTTTTGTAGTTGTTTACCCTTAAATCCGAGTAACAATTGAATTTGTTCGTAGTGCTAAGGATGTACGAATTGATTTGACACAATGTAAGATATAATATAAAGCAATTGAATTTTAACAAGCAATAGAATGATCGAACCGCTATGTTTGAATGGATTAGTGACAGTGGAATGAAACACGACAAAGGATGATGGATATTGATAAATGACAGCTGAAATAGTTAGTATTGTTCTCCTAAAAATGTTCTGCCTTACAATGAAGGTAGATACCCTTCTTATAGGTAAAAGAAGACTCCTTAATGTGGTAAAACCATAATTACAAGATAAAATCCCTTCAATTACGGGGTGGAATCCCTAAAATAATGGTTTAACGTCTATTACGGTTGAGACCTTCACTCCCGCCGAGATATTAGGAATCCACGAGATATCCGATTGAAACTGATATTTCGTTACGAGGTGTGCGTGCGCCGACCGATGCTGATTGCCCCATATCGGTTGCTTCAGTTTTGTACCTGCCTTGCTGACCCCAGATAGATATCCGGTCTTGCATTCTACCCGGGCTCGATCCTCCTTATGCGGTCGATTATATACGACCCAATACAGATAGTCCCCTCATTTATTGGAGAGTAAGGACCAAAAATGATATGAACCTTCGTTCTTTGAGATGCACGTGACCACCAACACCTTTATTAAGCCTAATTTGAAGTCAGAGGCATCAAGTCACTCAACCCTAAAGGACTCCTTATTATCGTGTGACGGCAGCCCCGTGATGCACGTGACCATCAACATAAGAAATCATTGTTTGTCCCATCTACCTGCAAATTCTGCAACTTCTGCGTACAACATTTAATGCTTCTTTGCATCATGCTCTGAACCGTCGCTTTTTGAGAAAGTATAAATACTTATTTCCCTATATTTCATTCTTTACTTTTACGCTGCTTATCAATTTGTTCCCTTTAGCTTTCTTCATCAGAAACCTCCTTTTTCTTCTACTTCTCGCTTCTGCTATTTCTACTATCATGGCCAAAACTTCTAAATCAGTTCCCCAGAAACAACAATCTTCCGCTGCTCAGTCTGTTGAAGAGGCTGAGCCCGTCCATACTAAGGAACCCTCCATGGAACCTCCATTGAAAGCTTTTATACCAGTTGGTTGCTTTATAGGTTCCGACTTCAAAGTCGAGAAGCCTTCTTCGGTACCTGGCCGAGGCGAACCAGTCTCATTGTATATCAGCTCGGTCACTCAAAGGCATCTCGATAGGGTAAAGGCTGAATGCCAATGGACTGACAAAGACGTGGTAATCCCTTCCTCGGACGAAGCTATTACCACTCATGTGGAAGGCTATCTCAGTGTATATACCTATCCATTCACATTTGGACCCTTGGACCCTATAATTGTTGAATTTTGTAGGAGATACAACGTTACTCTGGGTCAGGTCCATCCCTCCGTGTGGCGTATAGTTTATCTCTTTCGATTTTTTATGAGTAAGGTCGAAGGGGGGCACCCTTTCACCATCGATCATTTGCTCCGATTATACAGTCCCTGAATGTTCCGAGGGGGGCTGATAAAACTTGCTCGACGGGCTGGCAAGGCTCCGTTCTCGAGCATTGATGAAGATAGGGATCGGGGTTGGATGAGTGGATTTGTTCGAATCAAGACCTCCGATCTGATCCCTGCCGATAATATGCCGTTCCCTAAAAAGTGGAACATGAAACGTAAGCGTCTCTTCATTTATGATCACTTATTATCTTTCTTCCAATGTTTAACCGGCGTATTGTGATGTGCAGCTGTTTCCCAGGCGCCGGCCGCGATTCAGCATTTAGAGGAGTGGGTCAGGAAGGTCGTGGCCCAAAGGTCCTATTCTGAACGGGCCTGGAGAGAGATATCGAAAGGCCTTTGGGAGGCCAAGAATCATGGTGAGCTTTAGTAACGTTCATGTATTCCAAGACAATTGATACCAACACTTAGCCTTTTGAAAATTTATTTTGCAGGTCTCTCGAAGGATGTCGAGTTGAGGTCGGCACCCACTGGTGAGGCAATTCCTCGTCCCCTTTCCGTATCGGGGAAAGAGGGAGGAAAGAAAAGGAAAGAGGCTCCCGGTCAAGTTGAGCCCGAGAAGAAGAAAGGCAGGAAAAAGATGAGGGTTCGTAAAGTCAAAGTTACTAACCCTTCCATTCAACTGAGCGATGGTTCCGAGGGGGAAAAGAGCCCTGAAACCTTAAACGACAAATCCCCTCGGGCAGTCCCCGAGCCGAGTGTGGAGGAGACCTGTGCTTCCTAAGAAGAGAACATCGAAGCAAGAGCAAGGACCGAGAGCCGGGCCGACACAGGAGCGGCGACACAAAGATCCTCAAACATTCCGGAGATGGTGCATTCACCTTCCTTTTCAGAGGCACCTCTGAATGATGCCCAAGATGCATAATGCACACACCGAGCGAGGTGCCGGTTACAGCTGAGGCCTTTGAAGAATTTTTCGATGGGGTGCCTTCGGCTGATACCTTCGGGCTCGAAATCCCGAGAAGGAGCCCCCCCGGCCGAGACAAATGGGGTGTCGGTTGGTATCAAATTGATCGATAAATTCCCCGCTCCGAGCTCGAACCCTGATCGGAAGAGGGTGATCCCCGAGGATGTTCGAGCACTAGGCGCACCGGTAGGCGTGGCTAGTTATCTCCACTGCTTGGTGACTGAAGAAGACCAAGCCGAAATGAATGCAGTGGATTGGGCTTGCTTGTTCAATGAAGCTCAACAGGCATCGAAAAGGGTATGCTTTCTTGTTTGTTTTAAACTACGCTCAATGTCTTGATTCTAAGTCCGTACTGACAGTTTTTAATTCATATTTCCCGCAGTCTTCGGTGCTTTATCATGAAATGTTCCTTCGAATCAAAGAAGGAATGACACAAGAAAAGGCTCAACGTCAGCGACTCGAAAATCAGATATCGAGTCTCCGGGCCGAGCTGAATTTTGTAAGGAGAGAGCATATCAACGATGTTGACCAGCTGGGGCAAATGACTAACCGGTTGGACCGACTCCGGTTTGAACTGCAGGAGGCCAAAGCTGAAACGAGCGGGTGGAGAGCCATGGTCGAGACTTTAACTGCGGAGAAGGAGGCTCTCCAAACTCGATTAAAAGAACAGGCCTCGGAGGCGCAGGAGAGAATCGGAGCTCTGATTAAGAATAATGAATCCCAACAGCTCCAAGTTGAGTCACTTACCCAGGATCGGACGATTCTGGTCAACCAGCTACAGGAAGCGAAATCGGAGATTGCCACCACCAAGGCTAATGCTGAAGACTTGATAGCTCAGTATAGAGCCGATGCCGAACTCGCCCAAGAGAAATCAAAGATGCTAGTTGAGTACACTCAACCAGACTCGCCTTTCCGTTCTTGAGGAGCTTCAAGCCCGTGGTCTCGATCTGTCTTCCGAAATTGCTGAGGCAGCAAAGATTGAGGCTGATATGAGGAAGCAAACCTTTCCCGAAGAAGATGAAGACGGCTCGGATTGACGTTGTATCGATATTTTGTAGCCTGGATGTGTAAAAATTTTATCATATGTATAAACATCTTTCACAATATTTCTATTTTGTTCCTTGACTTTCATGTCTTTCCATATCCAGCCTTAGCTAGGATTATAAGTTGCGACCGACTGAATTGGTTAATAACTAGTTCGGTCTTAGCCCCATAGCAAATTCAAAACGGGTTAAACGAGCTTTGCTTGCTCTATTTTCGACCATTAAGCTACGCTTTTTGGTACGCGAATCGGGGCCATGCCTTAGCAAAAATTAGACCCCTATCAATCTGATTCGGCCTTAACCTTGTTTCGGATAGTCGAAGTCTTGTCCTTGTAAACTTCGACCAGTTTTGAGTTTTTAATTTAATTTGGCCTTGGCCGTAAATCGGGATTACCTAGATCGGTCTTAATTCCCTTCGCGCTTTGTTAACTCAACAAGGCCTTGGCCTGATTAACCGGTTTCGGGGTTTGCCTTGTTATGTCTTATCCCCCTCCGGTTTTAATGTGCATTTTTTGCCAATGTCGATTATTGATAATGCGAAGATAATTAAAAAAGCCCTTAAGGCTCAAGAATACAATGTAGGTGCCAAATGAATTCGTTAATATTCATGTGCTTATACATCTTCATTTGACGGAGGGGGATCAGATCGATCTACTCGGGTACGGCTCTTTTGACCGTTTGACCCTTACATCAATTCCTAGCGATCTTTATGTAGCCCCCTCGAAATCGGAATGAATAGACGAAACATCATTAGAGTTCAACATAAGATTTGTGAGTTCTGTTGAATGATTGATCTATGTTAGCACGACATACGGTTGCCTCATTAAAAATCTTGCCGTAAAACCCAATTTGGGACAAAACCGATCGAAGGGAAAAAGAATGCAATGCGTGCTTTCAGTCCTAATACCTTCCACTAACTTACTTGATATCGACCTATCCTGCATGTGTCAGTGTCGATAAACAAAATAAAAAGAAAGTAAAAAGGCTAAGTAAGTTAGCTTAACAATAGTATCGCTTCAAGTGGCCCATATTCCAATTTTCGGTAGCGATTTACCATCCATAGTCCCGAGCTTGTAAGACCCCTTCCCGGTGACCTTCATTACAACATAGGGACCTTCCCAGTTCGATCCTAATTTTCCTTCGTTGGGGTCCCGGGTATTGGGCGTGATTCTCCTAAGTACCAGGTCTCCCGCACTGAAGTATCGGAGACGAGCTCTCCGATTATAGTACCTCTCGATTCTTTGTTTCTGAGCTGCCATTCGGACCAGAGAGGCTTCTCTTCTTTCATCTAAGAGTTCCAAGCTAACATTCATAGCCTCCCGGTTAGATTCCTCGATTGCGTGTTGAAACCTGATGCTTGGTTCACCTACCTCGACCGGTATCAATGCTTCGGTGCCATATACTAGGGAAAACGGGGTCGCTCCGGTACTAGTTCTTTCGGTTGTTCGGTATGCCCATAAGACTTCGGGTAGTATTTCCCTCCATTTTCCTTTGGCGTCGGCTAGCCTTATCTTCAAGTTTTGGATTATGGTTTTTGTTGGTCGATTTTGCTTGGCCATTGCCACTGGGGTGATATGGGGTTGACAATATCCTCTTGATTTTGTTGTCTTCGAAGAACTTGGTTATCTTGCTGCCGATGAATTATTTTCCGTTGTCGCATACGATTTCTGAAGGCATCCCGAATCGGCAGACAATATGGTCCCATATGAAGTCGATTACCTCTTTTTTTTCTGATCTTCTCGCAAGCCTGTGCTTCTACCCACTTAGAAAAATAGTCAGTCATAAAAAGGATAAATTGAGCTGTACCTGGTGCTCGAGGGAGGGGACCTACAATGTCCATCCCCCACTTCATTAACGGCCATGGCGATATGACTGAATGTAATGTTTCTGCAGGTTGGTGGATGATTGGCGCATGCCTTTGACATCCGCTGCATCTGCGTACAAATTCTTTTGCATCCTTCTCCATGTCGTTCCAGTAATAGCCGGCCCGAATTATCTTTCGAACTAATGAATCAGAGCTGGAGTGATTGCCGCAAGCTCCTTCGTGTATTTCTTTCAAAATGTATTCAGTGTCTCCCGGTCTGAGACATATAGCTAGAGGTCCCGAAGGTCCTTCTTGATGCAAATAAATTTGATCAAATGTTATCAATGCCATCTATGAACAAGACAAGAAAAGGCGTTGGTTAGCCTTGGAGAAAATCGAAGCGTCCATAAATCTTGCTGTGGACGAATCTTGGGTTGAAGATGTATATTTGTGTTTATGTTGTATTATTGTGTAGTTATTGAAGACATTAATTCTTACTTGTTTGGTCCTGCGTGACTATTTCTTATACTTAGCTAGATTGTGGCCTTTTTGTTAATTAGTTGTTTCCTAGTTGATTTAGGTTAACTAATTATTCTTTTCCTAGTTGATTTAGGTAAAGGCTCATTCTATATAAGCCTAAACACTTCATTATTTTGATACCTTTTGACATTATTATCAATCAAAAACCGGCAGCACATTGCTCCCAAAATCGTGTGAATTAACTTGTCCA
>MCJB01050820.1:0-31560 GCA_002018475.1 Nicotiana obtusifolia | reverse complement strand
GTATTACTTGTTGAAACAAGTAGTACACTTGTTGCAACAAGTAATACACTTGTTTCAACAACTCACTAATCTGTTGGAACCAGCTTTAGTTTTTTTGGGGTAATATTTCTGACTATTGAAGATGTCCAACAGATTGCTGAGTTGTTGAAACAAGTAGTAGACTTGCTGCAACAAGTAATACACTTGTTTCAACAACTCGACAATCTGTTGGACATGGCTTCAGTTTTTTGGGTTCTGTTTCAGACAAAAACTGAAGCTGACTCCAACAACTTCACAATCTGTTGTAGAAGTTGCAACAACCACATTGCACGTTGCAACAACTACAACAGCAACTGTAAGTTGTTGGAAAATCAGTAGATTTATACTCAGGTGAAAAATCAAAATAAAAGAGCATTGTGATACTTACCAAATTAGCGAAAACCACCACTCCCAAGTAATTTCCAGTGCTGCAGCAACAAAATCCAGTCAAAAAATTACAAAAACGGGTGGTCACGTTTTTTTCTTTCTTGAGCAACAATGGCGGACGAAGAAGAAGAACAAGAAGAACAATGGAATGAGTTGTAAAGTAATTCCCACTGCTACACGAATGAAATCCAATCAACAAAATTGCAAAATCAGGTGGTCTTGTTTTTTTTCTTTCTTGAGCAAAACTCAGTCAAGAAGAACAAGAACAAGAAGAAGAATCTGTAGATGTAGAAGACGAAGAAGAAGAATCTGTAGATGTAGAAGACGAAGAAGAAGAAACGAGTAGCAAAATAAGAAGAAGAAGCAAGAAGAAGCAGCAACAAGAAGAAGAAACGAAGCAAAAAAAAACAAAGGCAAATATGGTGGAAACGGCGCAGGAGCGGGTAATATTATTTGGCGCGCTTTTTCCCCCAGTAGGGTTTATGTGGGTTGGGTCAAAGTGTTAAAAATAAAACTTGAGTTTAAAATAGCTACACTAAAAGCTCTGGGCTAAAGTGTTAAAAAAGATAACTTTGGGGTGATTCAAAACTCCCTAATCACTAATCCAAAGTTTATCACCCCTACTCAATATTTAAAACTAGAGTTACCCCAACTCAATTTTAAAAGTTTTTTGTCACCTATAATTAAAACCCCCGAGTTACAAGGTATATACTAACACTAATACAATTTAAACATTTATAATATGTTATTGAATTATTTGATGGTGTTAAAAATTCATATTCTAACATAACTTAAACTCTTCATGAAATAATTTTCAATACTTACAAAATTTGAACACTTCAAAATTCCAACTAAGCCAAATGGGATCATATTTGGTGCAAAAATGGTTTTAAAATGGTTATTTGTTTAAATCGACTATGTCCAGTTTTCATAAGTACCTATATTTTGAGCCAAAACGAAGAAAAATGAGAACTAGTAGCAACTATTTTAACTATTGATAAGGTTAAAAAAGATCCACATGAATCTGTGAATTTGTTTTTGTTTTTTATGCGAGTCTTCAGCACCTTTCTTTCCAAGTTTGTGTTGCAATTGTGTGGCTACAGGTTTTCTGTCTTTTTGTTTTATCCTTTGACACGTCTACTCTTCATTTGTGTGTGTCCCCTGGTCCACAGACTTAATAGTAGAAAGATTTTTGTTATTACGAACAGTTGAAAGTATCGCAATTTAATGATAGACAACATTACATCAAGCCAAAAACTTGTCTCTGAATTTATCACGCTAGTTTTTCAGAAGAAAAAGCCAGACCGTAGGAAGTGAGCGGCACGTTTTTGTATTTCTACGAGAAGTTTGATGTTTTTGTATTTTTATGAGAAGTTCGACGGGATCCACGATTCTCAGTAGTAAGTCGTCGGCATATTCTCATGGCCCAATTTTCTCTGTGGGGTGTATACCGGTCGGGTTGCTGCCCGGAGGACCAAACCTGACTGCTGGGACAAGCTTGGTATATTGTTTTCCAACTAGTATAGTATAGCAGAGCAGCCAGCTAGTTCTTTCACTTGCTTCCAAATTCATCCATCTTACTTAAAAGCTTTGATCTTTCAATAGTTTCTTTAACCCCAGCTTCGAATTCATCTGAGTCCCGATTCGAATTTGACTCTCCTTTTTTTCTTGTTGAATAGGCAAGCTTCCCTTGTGGGTCTTAGGAAGGGATCTTGTTACCTTCTTCCTATAAAATTCTCCTATACTATTAATAATTATAACGTATATCAGATTATCTCCTACAATAGATTACCTTATCACTTATCAGTATATAAAATAAATCCTCAACATTTTTTTCTCCAAGTACGAACAAAAAGAAATACACGAGAAGCTTGGAATGTAAACTCATGATTGGCTAATTTTGACATTGTCCCTACAATCCATCAAAGCATAATATAACTTGTCTAACCAGCAAATTTCGAACTAGAATAAAAACAAACACAAGGAAAGAGGCAGAAATTTGACGAAATGAAAAGTAATTTTTGCATAGATGCTATAGAACCTATGCTATGGAATTTCAACACTTCCATTGCTTAAGGGTTGTAGATAGCTTATGATGGTTACATAATGTTCCTTGATAAACCAATCGATATCAAAGGAAAAGAAATTTAAATTGAGCTAAGTAGATCAAGTGATCAACAGAACTTAAGATTTATCATTTTAAAAATTGAAAAGACAAGTTTTAGCTCTCAACAACTGCCTGATTGTGTATATATCTTTGGCCATAAGCTTAAAATCACCAAGCCAAAGACAAATTCAGCTTTGCTCCCTTCAACATTTCGTTCTCTATCTCCCATACGGGTGATATCTGCCGGAACCAGCACCACCATAGCTTCCCCTACTTCCATACATTGAACCTCCAGTACCGTCTCCTCCATAACCACCGCCGAGACCAGCACCATATCCACTGCCATATCCACCGCTACCGGCAGCATATCCTCCATAACCTTCACTAGGTCCCCCATAGCCACCACCAACATCATAACCTCTACCAAAAGCTCCACCATAACGGCTAGAATACCCAAAAGAAGCCTCCTCCCTAAAACCTCCATAGGCACCACTGCCACCATATGCTCCATATCCACCCATTCCCGCTCCACTATATCCACCAAATGCACTGGATCTACCACCATAGGGGCCACCGGACCTATAAGGACCACCAGCACCAAAGCCAGAGTCTCCATATCCACTATAAGCATCTGAAAATCCACCACCAAATGAAGCTCTCGGATGACCTTGGCGCTTGGATGGGGCTGGCAGTGGTGCATTAGGTCTCTTCGGCTCAGCCTTCTTGATTTCCACCTATTAGCCAAATTAAAAAAAGGATAGCAAACTGTAAGGTTAAGCAAGCTTCAAAAGGCCATTGAAAATAGCTTTGTGATCATGCAGCAAATGAACGTAAATTACTATGAGCAGAATCATTTTAAATAGTAATGATATTCAATCCAATCACGGCAACTCAAGTATCATCTCTAAAAAAAATAAACTTGTATGGGAAATACAAGAGCACTTCTCAGCTTCTTGAACCTCAGTCCAATTGAGGCAACTTGAGCATTATCACTCGATGATAAGTTTGACAGAAGATACAAAAGCATGTGGCACAATGAACATAGGCATAATATACAGTAAAGTACATAAACACTCAGTTTCGGAAAGACAGAAACTATATGAGCTCCCAACATTTTGTCAAGCCGTAGAACTAATGAAGCACGGTAAATTCTGTTTCTTTATTCATTCATTCATTCTTTTCAAGAAAAGAGAAGAAAGAGCATAAGCCCAATATCCCAATCATTTTAAGGACATTTGCCAGAAGGCCCAGAACATAAATAAAAAACATAACAAGAATATATATTCAAGAGTGCAACATTGGCAACAAAATCGTGTCCGAAGAAGATAAAGAGAAATGCTTGATATTTTAAAAGATTACCCAAACAATCTAGAAAAAAGTATCACAGCCTAATTAAAGCACACTATGGTTATACTGACCTGGGTTCCAGCAAAATCAAGTCTGTTTCCATTAGCCAAGATATCCTCAACAGACTTTTCTGCGTCAAAAGTAATGAATCCAAAGCCACGAGAACGACCAGTAGAATGGTCACGCATAATCTGGTGCTCGTTCACCTCTCCAAACTTTAAAAAGAAGTCTTTGAACTCATCTGAAATATAAAATGCAACCAATACCTCAAAGACTTGTTTCAGAAGAATCCAACTAGTAAAGAAAGGGAATAAGTTTCTAGCTACAGAAAGATAACCTTCACCAACTGTTGTTGGGATGCCACCCACAAAAATCTTCTTCGTCTTGAAATCTTTTGAGCTGGAACCTCCTCCTCTAGGTATAGTTCGCTTGATTTCCACCTGACACATATCAGAATATCAGCATGAGGTCCCAATTTTTCCATCCGAAAGAAAATAAATGGCAAACGAAAGTGCAAACTAGTAACTATAAGAACAAAAATTAAAACACTGGAGATTCACATGAACATTATCACAAAAATGTAACCTTACTTGTTTTCCATTTATAACGTGGTCTTCCTCAATGACTATATCCACCACTGAAGGGTCAGCATAAGTCACAAAACCAAACCCGCGCGGCTGCCCTGTTCGCCTGTCCTTCATAATCACGGAATCAATAATCTCACCATATTTACCAAAGTGCTTGACAAATTGAGCTGCAGATATATGTGCAACATTAGAGGCATGAAAGAGAGTTAAAGAAAACTAGTTTAGCAGGAGAGCAAAACATAGGATGAAAAAGCAACAAACCTGAAGTCGTCTCTCTAGCCAAGCCCCCAATAAATATCTTTCTGCATGGCCACCAAATCAATTGATTAATACAATAATCACATGAGTAAATTAATTAATAAGATAACATTCAAAACAGTGATGCCAAACCAACGACTAAGTAATTACTATGTGAGAAGAACCACACATAGGAAGGAGATCAGAAAGGCACAACAGACAGCTGCTAAGTTGAAATTTTGTCCAATAATAATCAGAATAAAAGAAAATCTAAAAGACTCACACTGAAACTCTTGCTGAAAGCAAATTACAGTGTTGATAAAGATAAAACGTAGACAAGCAACAGAGAATTAAAAAGATAACTTTCAGACAACACAATGAGTTACGCGAAACCAACAACTAAGTAACGCCTACAAGGACAACCCCATATTATCCAATACAAATCAATACAGAAGAAAACCTAAAAGATATATACACAACTCTCTCTGACAGTAAATTACAGTGTTGTCAAAGTTGAAAAGTGTACACAAGCAGCAGAGTGTAAACGAAGAAAAATTAATATATATGCAATGCAATAAGGAAAATAACACAAACAACAATTATGCAGGCATATAATTGAAAAAATAAATTAAAATTAAGCAAAATATAGGTAGTAAACATCATTCAATCAAATTCAAAACCCATCTCAAATATATGTTTCATAAGCAAAATGAAATCTTAAGTTTCTAATTCAAATCTAATGACTAGTTTATCATACTTAAATTCAAACTCAAATCCTAACCATCCACATATTCGTTCATTGTGTTTCACTAACAATTAATACATCACTTTAACAACTATATTCTCTGTTCTCTGCCCAAATTCAAATCTAATGACTAGTTTATCATACTTAAATTCAAACTCAAAACCTAACCATCCACATATTCGTTCATTGTGTTTCACTAACAATTAATACATCACTTTAACAACTATATTCTCTGTTCTCTGCCCGCCCTTTTCAGATTAAGGCACGCAAAGTTCCCAGCTTCAGGAACTAATCGTGTCGCATTTAACAACAGAGGTAAATTCAACTGTGTCACTACATAACTAGAGGTCAGGCCTAATACCATGCTAAAAAATTCAGCATGGTTTTGGATAACAGGAAAATGTAACAGAATAACACAATCTAACGATATTCACACACACACACACACACACACATAGAGGGAAAAGGAGAAAGCAGTAAAAATACCCAGGACTAGCACCATCTCCAGTATGAGGTTGAGAGGCGCCGACGTCGTCGTTTTGATGGTCAGGAGTTGTTCTTAGGTCATTAGTTTCTTCTTCCTCCAACTTAATATTAACACTATTTACAGTAGTCCCATTCTGTTCGTCCATTAAGAGCCCTGGAGATGCTTTGAAAGAAAGTTCGTTCGTTCAAAGAATTGGTTCTGATCTAGTTACAGAACGCTGTCGGCGTCCTTATATGCCTAAACCCTAGAAAGTTCTATGGGGAACGTTGGATTTAACCATCTGCTCGAATAAGTCACGTTTACAAAGCGCGACTTGTAAATCACATTCTAGTGAAGATTTTATAAAACGCATCCACAATTGCGATTATGTTATGAATAGCATTCTAATAATAATACGGCTTATAAATCGGAGGCATGGATTATAACATTTAAATTGTACTCTAGACATTAATGAGTGGTGGATCATTTAAGAATGAAATACATATGGTATTTTCAATTGCATTATATCGTAGAAGTTTACCATTGGTTTATAGTAGACAAGAATTAAAAATATGAGACTATATATGGTTGAAATTAGGCAAAAAAAAAAAAAAAAAAAAAAAAAAAAAAAAAAAAATTGGGCTCGACTGTATACGGTCGATATTGGGTTCGACTATTGCACGATAGATCGGGCTCGAAACGCGAAGAGTTGAGAGATCGACCCTGAGTTTCATCGAAGCAGAACACAAGGTCAGAATGTCTGTTCTCGAGAATACCAAACCCGTTATTCGGAACCGATTCTGACTCCGAACATGATCGATGGGAGACCACCGAACCTAAATAACGGAAATCCATAATATCTGTAATGGGAAGAGCATTGTGGCGGAAATCTCAGCACAAATCAATGGAGCCATTTAATTAGCAAATTAGGAGATTTTTTACGTTATGTAGAGTTGTACCTAAAGTAGGATTCCCTAAATATAAAGGGAGGTATAATTATTTGTAAGGGCACTAGGAATCTCATCTAAAAAAAGCAATAGACTGATCTCTTTATTTATTATTGTTTTATTATACTATTTACAACCTCGATCACAATATTTCTTGACCCGAAGGCGGTTAATGTACAAGGCTAACGCTGCCTCAGCTTGTGTGGTTTATATTTATTTTTATCGTTAATTCTAATTTCAATTTGATTTCTCATTTTTGTATCAAACTAGATCACATATCCTTAAAATCGCGTATAAATTCAATTGTTATCCGATTTGAGGGTAAACAGTTTGGCGCCTACCATGGGGCTGAGGATAATAGTGGTTATCTGATACAAATCTCCACAACACGCACTGTTTCACACTTGCTCTTTGAAGTGTCTTTGATTCCAGACTATAATATAAAGATGTCAAACTTTCAATCGGCACCTCTACTTGCTGACTTCGAATCCGGTCATCAAGGTGAAAACAACAACGTAGCGCCCGGTAACGAGATTCCGATCACATATCAGATTGACACTAATTCGCATGTGGTTGTTGATACAAACGTGCCTACAGACCCCGAAAATAGTTTTCATAGGCAGATCGGCAACTAGAAACACCCAAAACGTTGAAGACAACGGGATCAGCCTACGAGTGATCTTCAAAATGTTGCAGGCTCAACAAGCTATAGCTTAGTTACAAAATAAAAGTCATGCACCGCACAGGGATGAGCCCGACCCATCCCAAGATATTGCTCGTAGGGATGAATCGGCCGTAGAAAGGTCGAATTAACATGAATCGGAGACTAACCCCGAGATTATAAAGAAGCTCGAGGAGCTGATAAAACGATTAGAATCAGGGGAGAAAAAGATTGAGGCCAACAACAAAAAGGTGAAAACCTACAATTCCATGGTAGACCAAATCCCAAGAGCATCTCCGGTATTAGAGGGCTAGGATTCCACGAAGTTCGTGCAAAAACCTTTCCCGCCAAGCGCGACTCCGAAGTCGATCCCCAAGAAATTCCGTATGCCCGAAATATCTGAGTATAACGGAACAACTGATCCAAACGAGCATGTAACCTCGTATACATGTGCTATCAAAGGGAACGACCTGGAGGGCAATCAAATTGAGTCTGTTTTGTTGAAATAATTTGGGGAGACCCTGTTAAAAGGATATATGATATGGTATCACAATTTACCTCCTAAGTCCATTGACTCATTTGCTATGCTTGCATATTCTTTCGTAAAGGCACATGCAGGTGCCATGAAGGTCGAGACCAGAAAATCGAACCTTTTCAAAGTCAAACAAAAGGATAACGAGATGCTCGGAGAATTCGTGTCCCAGTTTCAAATGGAATGGAACTGATGATTGGGTTGTTCAAGCTTTCACTCAGGTACTTAATATTCGGAGCTCGGTGGCTTCACAGCAACTAAAGTAGAACTTAATAGAATACTCGAATGTTACATGGGCTGACATACATAACCGACATTAATCGAAAATCAGAGTCGAAGATGATTAACTCAGGGCCCCTTCGGGGTTTATCTATCCCAAAAGGACCCTCGACAAAGACAAAAGAGATATCGATCGCGAACCAAGACCTAATATGGATCGGTGTCAGCCATATAATGGAGATAGAAGAAGCAGTGGGTCTGGGCAGAACTCTATAAGAAATGAAATAAGGGAGGACTGAGACTAGAGCAACCCGAGACTCATGATCGAAAATAACTTCGATAGGTCCATTGGGCCTTAAAAAGCACTGAGACCATGAATACGAACCTGGAGTTGTTAGATGAAAGGCGCGAAGCCGCCCTTGTTTAGTTGGCTGCCGAAAAGCAACGAATCAAGAGGTATTGCAACATAAGGACCAACCTTCGATGCTTCAACGTCGAGGACATGGTACTAAGAAATGTCACACCGAATATACGGAATCCGAACTAGGGAAAGCTAGGACCAAACGGGGAAAGGCTTTATCATCGAAATCACTGGAGAGGGATCTCACAAGCTCGGGACGATGAACAGTGAATAACTAAAATATAACCCACCTAAAGCGATATTACTGCCAAGATATGACCCCTTTATTTATTTTATTTATATTTTAAACTAACGCTTGCAGGTAGCAAACAAGGGACGATATGAGATGTTGGGTCTGAAAGCGCGTGTTGCACTCATTTTTTCTTGGACCAGTTTTGTCCCAAATGGGTTTTATGGCAAAGTTTTTAATGAGGCAATAAGTAAATCGTGCTAACCTAGATTCGAAGGCCGATAGTGAATCGATGACAACAACATTCGAGGCCTATCTTCGATCGACCCCGAATACTAGCGGGCCACTTTAACATGGAAAGAGATTTCAGGATTGAAGATCAATAAGATTCAAAGTAAGGGCCAAACGGTCAAATGAACCGTGCTCACATAGACTGATCGAATTCTGACACAAAACTTGTACACATACATGGCAAAATAAAGTGAAATCTCTTATTTGAAAACGTCCTCTTTTAAAGCTTCTCCTTTACATTTCTCAAGGAACTCCCTGCTTCCGATCCCCTAAATGAAACGAACCCAAGGGCCGCCTTAACCTAAGTTCGAATGATTACTCTCTCACTCGGGGACCGTCGTCCGAAAAACGAGCCTAAGAGCCGCCTTAACCTGAGTTCGAATAATCACCCTCTCACTCGGGGACTGCCATCCAGAAAACGAGCCCAAAGGCCGTCTTAACCTGAGTTCGAATAATCACTCTCTCACTCGGGGATTGCCGTCCAAAGAACGAGCCCAAAGGACGTCTTAACCTGAGTTCGAATAATCACTCTGACTGTCCAAAAAACGAACTCAGACTGTCCAAGTTATTAGCCCTCGAGGGCACAAAGCTTAATTGGATGTGTCCGAATTAAAAGGCTAAGGCCATGCCAGGTTAACTAAACCCCAGGGCACAAAGCTTATTTGGCTGTCCGAATTATAAGATTTAGGCTGTACCATTTTAACGAAACCCGAAGGTATGAAGCTTATTTGGCTATGCCCTAATTAAAAGGCTAAGGTCATTCCGGGTCAACAAAACCCGA
Organism: Nicotiana obtusifolia; assembly: GCA_002018475.1. Classification (NCBI taxonomy): domain Eukaryota; kingdom Viridiplantae; phylum Streptophyta; class Magnoliopsida; order Solanales; family Solanaceae; genus Nicotiana; species Nicotiana obtusifolia. Next base: position 21,645 of record MCJB01050820.1, on the reverse strand, counting down.
GGGCACGAAGCTTATGTGGCTACGCCCGAATTAAAAGGCTAAGGTCATATCGGGTTAACAAAACCCGAGGGTACAAAGCTTATTTGGCTACGCCCAAATTAAAAGTCTATGGACATAATACCGGGTTAAAAAAACCCGAGGGTACAAAGCTTATTTGGCTATACCCCAATTAAAAGGCTAGGGTCATTCCGGGTTAACAAAACTCGAGGGCATGAAGCTTATTTGGCTACGACCGAATTAAAAGACTAAGGCCGTCTCGAGTTAATATCACTCGAGGGGACTTAAGACCTATTAGGCAACCCCTAAACTTCAAATGTTAAGGCCGTTTCAAGTTAAACAACACTCGAGGGGACATAAGACATATTAGGCAACCCGGAACTTTAAAGGTTAAGGCCATTCCGAGTTAACAATACTCGAGGGCACAAAGCTTTTTGGCAACGCCAGAATTAAAAGGCCAAGGCCGTTCTGAGTTACCAGAATACAAACATGAATAATGATAGGGGATCTCCTTGTCTTAGCCCTATCCTTTGCGTCAAAAGGTTGAGCAGGTCTCCCTTATGATAGAATAAGATATTGTCTTGATGCATTGCGTTATCTATTTAATAAATTCCAGGAAATGCCATACCCACCAGGATATGTTCAATGAATGCTCATTCTAAGGAGCCGTAGGCTTTTTGCATATGTATTTTCATCATACGTCTAGGTGAAAGCCCTTTCTTGCCATAGCCCTTTATTAGTTTATGCCCCATTATGATATTGTCTGTGATTAAGATCACCTTGGGACAAACGCAGATTGGCAATTAGCAACAATATTATTCATGACTTGTTGAGTTGTCCCACGTCGGTGGGATTTGAGGTCTTTGTCCTCCTTATATGGTCTTGGTCAATTCTCATCCCATAAGTTAGTTTTTGGGGTTGAGTTAGGCCCAAGGTCCATTTATCATGGTATCAGAGCTAGACTTGAGTTGTCCCACATCGGTGGGATTTGAGATCTTTGGTCTCCTTATATGGTCTTGGATAATCCTAATCTTATAAGCTAGTTTTTTGAGTTGAATTAGACCCAAGGTACATTTATACTTTCTGAAGCCTCGTGGCTAGGATTTTATATATGATTTTAGACGAGGCAGTGCAACAATATATGTTGCTGAAGTAACATTAATTGCTGGCACTGTGTCAGTCACTTCTGGTCCAACTACTGGCCATGCTTTATTAAAAAAAAAAATGCATTAAGTCCATCAATACCATAAACTTTTAAATCATCAATACTCTTCAGAGCTGCATAAACCTCTTCACTTGTTACTGGTTGGATCAATTGCATTTGTCCATCTCTTCTTAATGTAGCCTCTTCTTGCATGATTCTGGGATCAATAGCAAGTAACTTATCCGCAACTGCGCCCAACAAACTCTTATAAAAATCGGTTATTTCCTTCTCGATATCTTGATCTGTGTGTAAGAGAATACCTGATCGGCAGAAGTGAGATTTTAGATGTAGTTTTGGCCACATTTATTCTTCATATTTGCAAAGAAGTTAGCAGAGTTAGAGTCCCCTAATTTTAGCCGTTGCACACTATATTTTTGTTTATAGATGCTCTCTTGAATTTTGCCCCCTGTCGTGTAAGTTTACTCTAATGGAGTGTTATCACGAAAAAAAAAGTCTCTCACGTATTTCTCTCTCTAGCTCAACCTTACTCTCTCTCTAAGATTTCTTCATCTTTTTCGTCAGTTCAGAGTGTTTGAGTGAATCGATACAAACATTTATTTCCTCAATTGCTTCTCCTCCTATATTAGAGAGTTTTGGACAATGGAGATATCCATATTCTTTTGCACTTCAGTCGGGTGATTCCTTATTCTTTCTATGGTTTTATCGATCCCCAGATATTCTTTGTTGTTCAATGATTTCAGCTGTTGTTTTACCATTTTATGCGTTCCCATAGACTTTTAACTTATATAAATTCTTTCCTTATTTATATTATGTGATATAAATATAATATTATTTATAAAATTTGAATGGGAGAGCACTCTCGCGCATGTTCTTCGATGAAGTATCTATATTATTATAACTCTTATGTAGTAATTTTTTCTTAATCAAAGTTTAATTTGGTTGGTTATAGTGTTCCCTAATAAGGACGTAATATATCAAAAAGAAAATAAAAACACTCGAAAAAAAATAAGAAAAGTTGCTTCTGGCAGTAAAAAAGTCCAACATAAATTGATTCCGTATAATTTTAGTTTTCTACAAAGGCCTTTTATCATTATATTTTAAATTTTTAAGCACATAAGGATAATTTTGTCCCTCTACTTTTCTTTCATATACCTATTCACTATTCATAAAAATTAATTCGTAAGTATTTCTTTAAAAACTTGATTAATAATTTATACTTTTAACTATTCTTGAAATTTGATTATGTGAGTGTGCCGGTAATATTTTATTTACAGATAGTATCTATTATTAGATTTACAAATAAATTTATTTCGGTATTCATAATTTTTTATATGTATGTGTTTCATTAAATTAAAAGCTTGGATTTTTAATGATTCCTTTTTCTTCGTAACTCAATAATTTATAATAAAATATTTTTATAGTTCTTTTAATTCTACGGGTAACGCGCATATGCTTAAACTAGCAAGAAAAAGAGAAGAGGCACCTAAATTAAGTTGGTATATTTTGCTCATATTTTTCCATCCCCCACTTTCTTCTTAAAATATTCTTTTGCATTGTATTATGTCATAAATACCTATTAAGTTACTTAATTATGCCACTTCCCAAAATGTGAGTGTGTATTTTGTCTATTGTTTTGTATCAATCCTTTTTAACGAGACTTCTTAACTTTTTTTTTTCCCTTGAAACATTCCATTATTTATCCAATTTAGTTGCGTATGCACCAGCAAAGAATATGGTGAGCTGGATGGGGTTGTTTTTCCCTTAATCAGAGATCTCGAGTTCGAGCCATGAGTGTGAATATGAAAGAATCATTGGTAGAAAGCGGTTTCCCCCAAATGGACCATATGTGGCACTTCTCTATCTCAACTGGTATATAACACCGACTAGATATTTGTACAATTTATTTATTAATTTTTGAATTTGAAACTTATATTTATTTTAGAAAATTATTTCCTACAATGCATTAAAGAAAATTAATCGAAAACTTGCTCTTTTTTTTATTTTACAAAAATATTTTAAATCTAGTTTATGGGCATTAATTCATTCAAATTAAAAATGAATTGATGTAGATTATAATTCTATGACTAATTATCAAATTCATGCACTTTACGGGATAATTAGTTGTTTTTGCATAAGCAGCATATGTTGTAATTCAAAAAAACGAGGAAAAAGAAAAAAAAATATATCAAAAAAGTAATTTAGGGTAGAAAAAAAAAGGGATTAAAATGTTTTAAAAATTATAAATGAAAAGTTTAAGAGAGAATGAAATTTTGTATCTTCTATTGAATAATTATGTGTTAAAATATATAAAATTTATGTCTTGTTAACTAATAAAGCTACCGTAGAAAATAAGCAACCGCTACTATAATCTTCAAAATATATACAACTTCCTAAAATAAACACAAAAATAATATTACACCATATTTACAACTATGTTATATGGCGATGTTGGATCATTCATGGGAAATTAGCTGCTTCCTGATCCACTGCCTTCGTCTTTGTCCTTCTTCTTGTTGTTGCCGGCTATCTCACCCAATTCCTTCTAGGTTATGGCTTTGATACCATGAAAAGTTTAAAAGAGAATAAAATTATGCGAAGCGAATGAAGTCCGGGTGAGCTTACGCTTACTCTCAGCCTCTTTGATTGGTAGGCAGGCGGGCTAAGCCCCCTACTTAAGATTCAATTCATAAGGCTAATTTTATGTTGTCGTGAGGCTTTGGTTAGGCCGACTACTATAGGCTAGCTACTTCTAGCTTCTATACTGGCCCTTCCACTTTGGTGTAGTTTTAGTTTGTATTGGTAAGTACCTTGTGTTAGAATTGAGAAATTCTATGGCTCGGATCTTTAGTATTCTCTTATTTATTACTTGTGTCTACTATTTAGGCAGAATACCCTCACCCATTTTTACTAAGAAACTGAAAGAAGCCTCAAAAACAGAAGAAAGGGTGGAAAATGAGGAAGAAAGAGACGTAGAAATAGAAACAGCTTCCGAAATGAAGGGGATTAAACAGGAACAAGAGGATCCACCGAAGAAGATCCTTTTCCTTCTCCTTCCCTTTTTTCGGAAGAAAGGTAGGATCCGGACAAAATCGATGAAACGAAAAAAATACGAGTAAATGAAAAGGACAAAATGTATCTTCTATTGAATAATAGGTATTAATATATACAACACTTATGTCTTATTAACTACGAAAGCTATCCTAGAAAAATAAGACAACCACTATTATAATCTCTTAAACATATACAACTTACTAAAATAAATACAAAATAATATTACACAATATTTACAACGATGTTATATCTCCCAATAATAAACTTAGGTAGAAAATACAGATGTTAATAGATCGGGTTGCCAGTACCCAATTCCAAATTGGAGAGTGAGCGAAGATGATGAGAGCTGCAGTGCATTACTCCCCCAATGGTAATCCCTTTGTCTCACTTTTTGCTATTTCTCGTCTCAATGCTGTGATTACTCATTCTGCTTCGGCAATTACACCCAGAGATTATTGTTCCTCCATTTCGACAAAGGGGAAACCTTGGGTTCCTAAAGGGTTTGAGAATGTCAAGTGTTTAGATGATGCTCTGAGTCTGTTCCGTCAAATGGTCGAAACAAAGCCTCTTCCTTCTCTCGTCTCCTTGTCGAGATTGTTGAAGACTGTTGTAAATATGAAGCATTACTCTGCTGTTGTTTCTCTTTTTGGAGAAATGCAGAAATTAGGTATTCCAGCTGATGTATTCATATTAGGTACTGTGATTAACAGTTATTGCCTAATGCATCGTACTGATCTTGGATTTTCTGTATTAGCCATTCACTTCAAGAAAGGCATTCCATTTAATGTTGTCATCGTTAATACCTTGCTAAGGGGACTCTTTGCTGAAAATAAGTTAAAAGATGGAGCTAATTTGTTCAAAAAGTTAGTCAGAGAGAATATCTGTGAGCCTAACAGATTCATGTATGAAACAATCATGAATGGGCTTTGCAAAAGGGGACATACTGATGAGATAACCTACAATGCGATAATGGATGGATATTGTTTGTGTGGTCAAATGGATAGAGCAAGGAAATTTTTTGATTTCATGGTAGATAAGAGCATTGAGCCTAGTATTATTAGCTATAGCATTCTAATAAATGGATATTGTAGGAACAAAAATGTGGACGAGGCCATGCAATTATTTCTTGAAATTTCTCAAAAGGGATTGAAACCTAATATTTTTACTTGCAATATTGTCTTGCACGGTCTTTTTGAACTTGGAAGAACTAGCTCTGCACAAAAATTCTTTGTTGAGATGCTATCCGCGAGGCACATACCGGATTCGTACACTCATTACACTTTACTCAGTGGTTATTTTAAGAATGGACTTGTTGAAGAAGCTATGTCACACTTTCATACGTTGGAAAGAAGGAGACAAGATACAAATATTCAAATTTACAACGTTGTCATAGATGGTCTGTGCAAAAATGGTAAGCTCGACAAAGCTCTGGCTATTTTTGAGAAGCTTTCCTTAATAGGTTTACATCCTAATGTGATAACATACACTACAATGATTAATGGATTTTGCCGAGAAGGATTATTAGATGAAGCTAAAGATATGCTAAGAAAAATGGAGGACAATGGTTGTTTGCCAAACAACGCAACTTATAATGTAATTATGTATGGATTTCTCCGAAGAAACAAAATTAGTGAAATGAAGGCATTTTTAAGGGAAATGACGGGGAAGAGCTTCTCATTTGATGCAACTACAGTAGAGTTATTAATGGACGTTATAGCGGAGGATCCTTCTTTGCTTGACATGATACCCGAGTTTCACTTGGAAAATAAGAAGTGAATTTTCTTTTCACTTGGTTTATTCGGCTATGCTATCATGTCATGCAATTTCCTTTCATCTTTGCAAAAGAAATCACATCCAATGGAATTGCGGAAACTGAGAAATGTCAATTAGAACATTGGTTGAGCTCTCCAGGCAAGCTCATTGAGGGAGGTACATTATTTTGATTTTTTCCCGCTTTTCTTTATCTTGGAAATCAGATGTTGTTGCACACTATATCAGAAATACTTTGAGTTTCCTTATTTGCATGCGTTATAAGTCTAGGAATATCAGTTTAAGTGGTATTTGGTTATCTTGAGATACTATTGCTTTCTATCTTTTTAGAATCAATAACTACTCTCTGTAACTTAGAAATTGATGTAGAAACAATGTTTTCTACAATATATTAGGTCTTGGTAACATCAACCGTAAATGGAACACCAGAGCTAACAAGATCAAAACCAAACTTCTATCCCTGAACCATATGGTATGTATATTTGTGATTTTCCTGCAATTGACACATAACTTGTTAAAACCTGACAGGGCATATTATTACGGAACTGTATCCAAATTATTTAGTTATGTTTTCGGATGTTTTTCTCTGATCTAAAATACTGAATGCTTTGTCGGGAATCAGCTTTTACATAGAACAATAATAATGTTAAGAGTAATTAACTTTATTGGTCATTGGACTAATTGTCATCAGATTTCAAAATGGTTGTAGTCCATATTGTTATTGTCAACTAAAATATATAGAAGATGGAGGAAAGGGATGCCCTTTGAAGACATACAAATCTGTTTGCAATTCTCTCCTGTCATTGTTTTTCTTGATTTTAGATTATGGATTTTAACTTTTAAGTATAAACTCTGCTTGTTTATTTTAAGAATTTTGGGAAATGGGGTTCTATGTCTTATCTCATATTTCAGCACTGTGTTATCTAAAGAAGTTTCATTACTTGTTATCAGATGGTGCTAAAACTATCAATCAACTTCTCAAAATGACATTTTGCTCTCTGGCTACCTGGTTATGTCTACAAGAAAAGTATTTATGCATGTTCATGTTTGTTTTTTTATTTATCCAGCGCGCAAATAGTCAACCTAGTCATGGCACATACCATCATCTGAGCCCCTGCTCCAACTGGGGTAACTTACACATTGCTTGCAGCTCGCTTCCTTGTGAAACTTCTGAAGCCCCTATTCTTCTTAGAAGTGTAAAGTTGTGTGATGTAACTAGTGTTACTCTTTGCAATAACAACTGGACTATGGTACAAGACTGTGAAATTTTTGAAGTTGGAAAACCGTTTCATTTGGAATATAATCTCCTGCACAGGCTACAGTATTTGCATGTTTAGAAGGCTCGAAGCTACAAGTGATAGCTCATTATGTACATAGCACATGTTTGATAGCCCTAGAGACTAGGAAAATCTGATTTATATTGTTATGAATATGTCTCTTCTAGTGCAGTGATAGACCTTCTGATGGTACTGTTAACTTAGTGACTAAGTACAAAGCAAGATATTCTTATTAGCCAATGTGCTACTCACTATATTTGACTAGTTTTTTTTTGTTGTTTTTGTGTTATGAATGTCATTTTCACCTCCCTTGAGCTATCCATCAGGTTCCAGGTGAAAACAAAGAAAGCCTGTCGTAATTTCATGAGCATCATGCTTTCTCGGTGCAAGATCAAGAGACATTTGAAAGCTCTCTCTTCACTCTTCAGTGGTGCTATACCTGTTACAAGAGGTATTTCTCTCTAAGAACTGCTTGGTTTTTAAAGTGTCCTAGATTCTAAAAAACAGTACTTTTATGAGTAAACTGCTTTACAAGGATTCTTTAAGGTTGTTTTGTTGGTTTGGCTAAGCAAATAGCCTACCGCATCCGTTGTCAGTAAAATCCACGTGTCACCTCGAAAAACAAAAATGATCATAGTTTCTGGTGAGACCACAGTTTAAGAAAATGATTGGTGAGAACCAGTCTGCACACAAGCGAGCATCAGAATTAAATTTTGAGGAAAATAGTTTTGAGCATCAGAGCTAAATGTAGTCTTTTTAATTCGACTTTTTTTTTTTGAAACAAATGGAAGGCTCTAACTTATATAGACATTACAATGTAAAATCAGCTCACATTAAAGAAAACTGCAGATAATTATCCATAATAAGTAAGATACATAATCTGACTGTAAAGTAAAAAAACTCACTATAACAAATTAAAAAAAATTGATAGCATACCAATTCTTTTGAGATCCGTGTATATTAGTTAAATCCAGAAGTGAATAATAGGCGATACCGAAATAATTTGGCATTGTGCGTGTCTTCCACTTGCTCTCTTTGCTTAAGTCCTTAAGGAAAAGAACAACAGCCAAAAAAATGGAAAGATAGAGAAGAAAATAAGCGCCATGAAAATACAGCACAACTAAAAGCACTGAAAAGCAAAATGCAAATACGAGTGGGCAGGTAAATAAAGACACAAAATAATTCGACTATAGTCCCGGCCCTCGGGTTCAACTGAACCCATAACTTTCGACGCGGACTAAATATTTGTATGTAAAAATTTATTAAAATTGTAAAAGTAGTGGATATGAACCCATAACTTTAAAAATATAACGGGTTCATGGCTAAAACCCTTAAAAGTTGAACCCATAAAATTTAAATCCTGGGTCCGCCTCGAACTATAGAAATCAAGAATTATTGCGTCTTCAAGTGTACATGGATTCTTAGGATCTTTTTACCTTTTCTTTTATGTGAGTTAGGATCTTTAGAAATGTTTCCTTTTTGACTTTGAACAAAATTAATTTCTTCTTGAAAATTATCAGTCATTTAATTCCAGATAGTACATAAGCCATCTTTACTTTTATATAAAAACTTCTCTTTTCTTGTAAATTTGCATCAACATCCAAAACTAGTGTATCTTCTTTTATATAATACACCCTCACTTACACAGTTACACTCTAATACTACAAGATAATTGCATTATTAAAAATAAATAAGAATTTTTCTTTCCAATGTGCCATTTGTCTCATAGTATTATATCTTTTTTGATTTGTAATAACTACATGAATTATACCTACAATGTATGTGCATAAAGACTCGTAATATTAACAAAGAAAAACTATAATATGACTTCTTAAATTAATTTTATGTAATAAACTTTTATTAAAATAATTACGAAAAATCATTCATTTCATTAATGGGAACCGTACCACTTTTGGGGTACTGATTGTATTTCCTTTGCGTAGCAATTGAAGTGAAGTCAAGATGATGAGAATTGCCGCGCGTTACTCTCGCAGTGGTAATCCCTTTATCTCATTCTTAGCTGTTTCTCATCCCAGTGGTCAGATTATTCATTCTGCTTTGCTAATCGTACCAAGAGATTATTCTTCGTGTCATAGTAGTACTTCTATTTCGATGAAGGGGAAACATGGGTTTGAGAACATCAGGTGTTTAGATGATATTGTGATTCTGTTCCGTCAAATGGACAAAACAAAGCCTCTTCCCTCAACCGTCGCCTTTTCCAAATTGCAGAAGACTATGGTAAATATGAAGCATTACTCTGCTGTTATTTCTCTTTTTGGAGAAATGCAAAAATTAGGTATTCCTGTTGGGAAGCGTGTTAGACTAATAGAGGGGAAAAAATATTTAAAAGAGAAAAGCAATAAATTGCACAAGACAAGATAAGATTTAAGTGGTTCGGCAATTTTTGCTTACTCCACTGCCACACAAAGAATAACTCTTTATTAATTGAAGAGAAAGAAGAGGTTGAGGGATGATCTGCAAATGGAAAGGCAGGCCCCTTTTATAGGCATTTGAATGCCTGCCGGCGTAATCACTTATGTCATAAGAAAAGAATTCAAAGATGAATTCTTTCGCCTATCATTCTGTTTCATACTACTTTTTTTTTCCCTCTCTTTGACTTTTCATTCTTTTGTTTTGTGTACTTTTCTTTCTTTCACATACAGCAAGGTTTGCTCCCATCAATCTCCCCCTCAAACCTATGTTACATTAAGAAAGAAATTAAAAAAAATTTGCTATTCTTTAGTGGCGCCTTCACATTATCAGTCTTGAAGGCTAACTGAGGCAGTGCACAGCCTCAGTTTGGCAATACCGACAACTTTGATCAACATGTCTGACGGGTTCTTCGATCTTGGTATCTTCTGTTGGGAAAGGGTTTTTTCACTTATCAACTCTCGAATATAATGATACCTCAACTGGATATGCTTCAATCTTGCATGAAACACGGGATTCTAGGCAAGATGAATTGCACTCTGGCTATCATTGAAAAGCTCACAATTGTCCTGCTCTCTAGCTCTTTAAGAAAATTCTTGAGCCAAATCATCTCTTTCTTTTCCAGCTTTTGAGATTGCCATGCACTCTGCTTCAGTGTAGATAGAGCAACACTTTTTTTAAGTTTGGACATCCAAGCAGTACCACCCAAGGTGAGCACATAGCCTGTGGTACTTTTTCGACTATCCAGATCGCCTAAATTTGCATCAGCAAAACCTTGTAAGATAATATTGCTCTTTTTAAGACAAGATGCCATACCTGGGGTGCCTTTGAGATATCGCAATATCCATTTTACACCTTCCTAATACTCCTTTCCTGGATCTGACATGTAGCTACTGACAACTCCAACTGCATGGGCTATGTCAGATCTAGTGCAAACCATAGCATACATCAAACTTCCTGCTGAAGCATATGGAACTATGGACATGTACTTCATTTTCTTCATTTGTCTTAGGTGATTGGTCCTTCGACAAATTAAGATGGCTTCAGAGTGGAGTGCTTCTGGTCTTTGCATCAGAATACTGAACCTGCTTAGTACCTTCTGTATGTACTTTTCTTGAGACAACTTTAAAGTTCCTTTAGACCTGTTTCTGCTAATCCTCATCCCAAGCATTTGCTTGGCTGGTCCTAAGTCTTTCATTTCGACCTCCTCCACCAGTTGTTGCTTAACCCTGTTGATCTCTTTTATGCTAGATCCTGCAATTAGCATATCATCAACATACAACAGTAAAATGATATAGGATTCATCAAGATTTTTGATATAACAGCAATGGTCCATTTCACACGCGCGAAAACATTGTTATGCATGAACACATCAAATTTCTTGTACCATTGTTGGGGAGATTGTTTCAAACTATACAAATTCTTTTTCAACTTATACACAAGGTTTTCTTTACCAGAAACTTGAAAAACTTCAGGTTGCTTCATGTAGATGTCTTCTTCAAGATCACCATGCAAGAAAGCAGTTTTAACATCTAGCTGCTCTAAATGCAAATTTTCTGCAGCTACGATACTTAGCACCAACAGGAGAGAGTAGTTAATTTGACTACAGGAGAGAAGATCTCGATGTAGTCAATTTCTTCCTTCTGCTGAAAGCCTTTTATTACTAATCGTGCTTTGAATCTCTTCTTACCATCATGCTCTTTCTTGACCCTGCACACCCACTTGTTTTGCAGTGCCTTTCCTTTTGGTAACTCTATAAGTATCTTTGTTTTATTCTTTTGAAGAGAATTCATCTCTTCTTTCATGGCTAGCTTCCACTTATCAGAGTTTATCACCTACATTGCTTCAGCAAAATATTCTGGTTCTCCAGCATCAATCAGAGTAAATAGTCCTATCTGGAGCATTCGTAACTCTTTTAGATCTCCTTAATGTAGGTTCAGAAGTAACTGATCCCGAATTTGATTCAAGTCCTGACTCCAGATTGGTTCTGCATCTGATTCTATCTCTGGTTCTGGTTCTGGTTCTGGTTCTGAACCAGATTCGGCTTCTGGTTCTTCATCTTCAATTTCAGAATCAGTTGTAATCCCTCTAGCCACTTCATTTTTGAGATTTCTTCTAACTCAACTTTTTTAGATGTCTGTTTGCTGGTGCTGGTTGGTTCTACTTCAAACTTGTCCTTGTACTTCATATTCTCATTAAATGTGACATTCCTGTGTCTTAGGATCTTTCTATTCTGATCATCCCAAAATCGACAACCAAAATTATCATCACCATAGCCAATAAAAAAACATTTCTTGGCTTTAGGATCAAGCTTATCTCTATCGTTAGAGTTTACATGCACATAAGCAACACAACAAAAAAATTTTAGATGTGAGAGAGTTGCCTCCTTTCCTGTCCATACCTCCTCAAGAATTTCAAAATTCAGCGGTGCAGAGGGTCCCTGTTTATGAGGTAAGCTGCCGTGTTAACAACGTCGGCCCAAAAATAGTTCGGCAATCCAGAATGTATTCTCATACTTCTGGCTCGTTTATTCAGGGTTCTGATCATCCTCTCAGCAATGCCATTTGTTTCGGTATTACAGGAACTGTCTTGATCATTCTGATTTCATTCTCGGAGCAAAATGCTTTGAACTCTTGACTATCATACTCTCCTCCATTGTCAGACTTCAAACATTTTAACTTTAGGCTTGTCTGATTTTCAACTTCAACTTTCCATCTTTTAAAGGTAACAACACATCAGATTTATTTTTCCGAAAATAAACCCATACGTTTCTCGTGGAATCATTAATGAAGGTGACATAATAGCGTGAGCCTCCTAGAGAAGTTACAGGAGCTGGTCCCCACACGTTCGTATGAACTAGTTCCAACTTCTCTTTCTTTAGCGTCCTTCCCGCCTTTGAGAAGCTAACTCTCTTTTGTTTCCCGTAAATGTAATCTTCGCACAAACCTAATTCAACGTGCTTGATTGATTGATGCGTTGTGTAGGTTAAGCCAGTGGGAAAAGGTTAGGACTTTGTTCCTTGAGATGGTAAATCTTAATATTTATCCAAATTTGTGCATCTTCAACTTAGTTATTGACAAACTATGCAAAGAAGGAAAAGTTGAAGACGCCGAGAAAATTCTGAGATACATGATGAAAAAGGTGTAGAGCCTGATATGATCACCTACAATGTGATAATGGATGGATATTGTTTGCGTGGTCAAATAGATAGAGCAAGGAGAATATTAGATTCCATGATTGATAGGAGGATTGAGCCTAGTGTTTTTACCTATACCATATTAATAAATGGATATTGTGGGAACAAGAAAATGGACGAGGCCATGCAATTGTTTCTTGAAATCTCTCAAAAGGGATTGAAACCTAATATTTTTACTTGCAATATTGTCTTGCATTGTCTGTTTGAAGTTGGAAGAACTAGCTCTGCACAAGAATTCTTTGCTGAGATGCTATCTACAGGGCACATGCCAACTTCATACATTCATTGTGCTTTGCTTAGTGGTTATTTTAAGAATGGACTTATTGAAAAAGCTATGTCACTCTTTGGTAGGTTGGAAAGGAACAGAGAAGATACATATATTGAGATTTACAACATTCTCATTGATGGAATGTGCAAAAATGGTAGACTCGGCAAAGCTCATGCTATTTTTGAGAAGCTTTCTTTAGTAGGTTTATATCCTGATGTGATAACATACAATACAATGATTAATGAGTTTTGCCGAGAAGGCTTGTTAGATGAAGCTAAAGATATGCTAAGAAAAATGGAGGACATGGTTGTTTGCCAAACAACGCAACTTATAATGTTATTATGCTCGGATTTCTCCGAAGTAACAAAATCAGTGAAATGAAGGCATGTTTAAGGGAAATGACGGGGAAGAGCTTCGCATTTGATGAACTACAGTAGAGTTCTTAATAGACGTTATAGCGGAGGATCCTTCTTTGCTTGACATGATGCCTCTGTTTCACTTGGAAAATAAGAGGTGAATCTTTTTTCACTTGGTTTATTCGGCTATGCTATCATGTTATGCAATTTCCTTTCACCTTTGCAAAAGAAATCACACCAGTTGAATTGCGGAAATTGAGAAAATGACAATTAGAACATTGGTTGAGCCCTCCAGGCAACTCATTGAGGGAGGTACATTATTTTGATTGTTTGCCGCTTTTCTTTATCTTGGAAATCAGATGTTATTGCATACCAGAAATAATTTGAGTTCCCTTATTTGCACGCTTTATAAGTCTAGGAATATCAGTTTAAGTAGTACTTAGTTATCTCGAGATGCTATCATTTTCAATCTTTTTAGAATCAGTAACTACTATCTGTAACTTAGAAATTGCTGTAGAAACAATGTTTTCTACAATTTATTAGGTCTTGGTTACATAAACCATAAATGGAATACCAGAGCCAACAAGATCAAAACCAAAGTTCTATCCCTGAGCTATGTAGTATGTTGTGATTTACTGCAATTGGCACATAACTTGGTAAAACCTGAGAGGGCACTGTATCCATATTATTAAGTTATGTTTTCTGAGGTTTCTATCTAAAATACTAAATCCCTTCTTGGGAGTCAACATTTACATAGAACATTAATATTGTTAAAAGTAATTAACTTTATTGGTCATTTGACTTGGTCGGATTTTAAAATAGGTTGTAGTCCATATTGTTATTGTCAATTAAAATATATAGAAGATGGAAGAAAGGGATGTCCTTTGAAGATGTACAAATCTGTTTGTTTCGTGATTTTAGATTATGGATTTTAACTTTTACGAGTAAACTGCTTCGTAAGGACTCTTTTAAGTTTGTTTTATTGGCTTGGCTAAGCATATAACCTACAGCATCCGTTGTTACTGAAATGCTTGTGTCACATCGAAAAACAAAAATGATCTTGGTTTTTGGCAAGACCACAGTCTAAGAAAATGATTGGTGAGAACTGAGAACCAGTTTGATAATCTATTTTGGTTTTGGAACTATTGCAAAAGCTTCTCGGACCAAGTGCTGCGACTTAGTTATCGTTAGAGCTTATTATTTTCATATAGCACAAATTCTACCAAGAAGCATCTTTAGTTGAGCAGAAGAGAAAATTTAATAATGTATTCGTGTCTTTCTACAGGAGAGTTGAACTTCAAGATTGGCTGCAACATATCACTTTCTATGCTTATAGGTTTGTACTTATGTTTTAGTTAGCTTCCAGCTTTCACTTCGGTTTTCTCAATTTGCTTATGTGTTTAGGAAGGAATCTGCACTATTGCCAGCAATTCTGTTTCATTTAGAAGATCACTGCATTTGGACATTTTTATTTGATTGAGAAAGTAGTATTCTTTAATTAATTTCTCATAACAGTTTTCTGGTAAGCAAAATATCCTGCAACTATACCTCCGTCCAGGCACCGGGACACCGCATTTCTTTCCAGCTTCAGTGCCATTGTGTTTAACCTTCATTCAGATTTAGAACCCACAAATAATGCCCCAAATATCACTTGATTAAACTTCACTTTAATCAAGACAATCCCACACTAGATCCCACATTTGAAACGAGGTAAACTATTGAGACTTGAAACTGATACTGTCAAAATCTGTTTAAGAACTATGCCAAATCAAACGAGTTGCTGTCATTTTCTAATATTGGTTCTAAAGTGTTCTATATAGAGTAGAAAAGTGATTCAGAGATACCATATTAACTTTGAATGATATGTTAGATGAGTGTTACAATTTTGTCTATTGTGAGTTTTGTCTGTGAATATATGCAGACATTAACTTAAATGTATTCATCATAAAAGGAATTGCTCCTATTATATAATTGTTAAGATAAAGCTTGTGATTCTTAGGTAACGTTACAAAGAATACATTTATGTTGCCCCCTGACAGATTTCTTGGTCTTAAAAAAATAGTACATGTATGCTATTTTCTTATTCCATTAGGGGTTGTTTGGTACGAACACAAGTAATGCAGGGATTAGTAATGCAGGTATTGTAGTGCTGAGATTATTTTTTATCAAGTGTTTGGTTCATTGTATTAAAAATTAGCTATGCACTGTATAATCTAAGCTTGTGTTTGGTTTAAAACTGTACAAAATCTTCTTTACAATTATATCCTTGAATATTCTTCTTTCTGTATATAAAGAAATTTAGGAAAAGGGTTTGAGGGGCAGTTCAGTAATTTTAGGGTCTTATCCAAGTATAGTTAATGCAAGGATTAGTAATCCCTTGGTTTCCTTGGTATTAGCTAAACCCTCCTATGAGATATAAGTAATCCAGTATTAGGTATGCATAAATTGAATTGAGCAACCAAACATTATATTGAACGGATTAAATTTTTATACAGAAATAATTTTACTTAGTACAGCCTATCAAACGACACCTTATAGTTTGGTATATACGACAAATTAAAAAAGTTTAAAACTGTTTGTGTGGTCATAGATTTGACTGTTTTCCACTGTTAAGAGATTGGGTATTTTCTATTCACATTACTCTGAAGTCTCTTTGTCAAGGTGTGAGTTTACTTGTTAAGACAAGATCATTTCGACTTCTGTAAATATGATTATCCCATTTATACTTCGCAGATGTCTCATGATGCTTATTTCACTCAGAAGAAATATTAGGGCATCTCCAAGGCCAACTGCATTTGCTATAATGGAGGTAGTTTTTGGAGTAATTAATTTCCAACGCTGCTGCAATTTTGACTGCAAAATGGGAGATGAATAGTGTCACTCTAAATTTGGAGTGACGCCATTCATCTCCTCCTTTACTATTCTCTATTACTTTATTATTATTTTTATTATTTAACTCTTTTAATTTATCTATTTATATATACCTAATTATGTTTATGTACTATCTTTAATAATATTAATTTTACATCTTAACTTTGGCGTATAATTTGATAAATTAATTTTCGTGCATTTATTATTTTTATATAAAATTGTAAGTTAATTTAGTTATAATTTATAATTGTACAAAAAATATATAATCAACTCAAAAAATGAATGACACAAATATAAATATTAGATGTTGCTAAAATTGAAAGGTGCGAATATAAAAATTTATGGTATAAAATAATTTTATATTAAATGGTTATATAAGAAATGAATATAAATTATAAGTGATGAGTATATAAAAAAAGAAAAAAAAAGATCGAATTTTCTTAATAGAAATAAGAAAATAAAATTAAATAAAAGATAATATATTATCGAAGAGAGATAAGAATATAAAATGGAATATTTTTTTTGAGTGAAAAATAATGTAATGGTTGAAGTAATTTTACTTCATTTTGGGGGTACTACAGCTTGCGTGGAAGGCTAGGGTGATTTTTAGAAAGCGCGAAGACAGAAGACGTCGTAGGGAACCAATTTCTATCGCTTTCCTCCTCTAGTGGTCATTCATTCTTTTGATGACTCGCTCGAAAGAGTTGGTTGGCAGTTTAAACCAAAAAGGTCGGAGATGGCCTTAGTGCAACAAGTGACACATGTGGAATAGGTAAAGGGGAAAATGATACATTTGTTTGAGTTGGATTGATGCGTAGATCTCCAAAGGACATGTTCTGCTTCTAGGAGGGCTGCAATGCAAAAAGAGCTAGGGATTTGTAAGACTATAGCCACCCTGCAAAGTCTAGAGTTGTACAATTTTTGAAGTTCCAAGTGTTAACCTAGCCTCTGATTAGGTGTATTAAAATTTTATGTACATATTAAAATTTTATTGCATAATAAGTAAGATACGTAATTTGACTGTAAAGTAAAAAAACTTACTATAACAAATTAAAATAAATTGATAGTGTACCATTTCTTTTGCGCCGTGTATATTAGTTAAATCCAAAAGTGAATAATAGGCGATACTGAAATAATTTGGCATTGTGCGTGTCTTGCACTTAAGAGGACTTCTCTCTTTGTTAAGTCCTTTAACAGAGAGAGAGACTAGACTTCTAGTAAGAGTAGGTGCGCCTTAAGTTGAGGAGAGCTGTTCACAAGTAGTGGTTATGAGTTCTTTCTTGTTCCGGTTCAGAAGAGGCTACGCACCTTCAGTTGCACTAGTGGATTGAATAACCTTTTTTTTTAGTGCCAACAAAGTGCATGTGTTCTTGGTTAATAAAACACAAGTATAGGCTGGAGGACTGATACTATAAGTAGGACAAAGGCCTTCAAAGAGAAATGAAAGGATTTTTTTAGCATTTTTCCACGTTATCCAAGGAATCCCTTTCTTGGCATTTGTATTTGAGAGTGAGAGCTATGCTTAGGTTCAGTCAACTTTTTTGGTAAGCCAAAAGTGAACTTTAGGTGAGTAAGTAGTCCCGTATGAAATTCATAAAACATTCATATCTGGCACTTGAGGAGGTCAATCTTAAGTGTTGGAAGCTACTGCTAAAGGACTCCCACTCATCTAGAAAGGATAGGCAATTGGTCATGAACATCGTAAGGTGCTGCTTTTCGCAAATCCCAGCATACCCTAGAACCTCTTAACATTACACCACTGAATCCCCAATCCTTTGCTTGCTGTGCAGTGACAGTACCAATATCCACTAATCGTTGTTTCCAGATACGGTTGCCGGTTGACATCTCTTCTAATTCGTCGATATCCTCTGTTCTTTTTAATATACACTAAACCGAAAGTCTTGGTTTCAATAACTCCCCAAGCCATGACCTATTTGATCCTTCAGAACCAGCTTCAGCATTAAGTAAAGAAAAGAAGAATTCACTATTGGATCCTTCGGCCGTTTGGACATCAAAATCTTCACTTTCATGAGCAAGAGCTGGAGTTAGGAATCAGGTATAGGTGCTATCCATTCCATAGACGAGAGACCCGCTGACCCAGTAGTGGTTTTTATTGGTAAAAGACAACAGGTTCAAGAACTTAGAGCAGGAATATTTAGCTATTTATCCTTAGAGAAAAGGTGACTTCCCTACTCCCTTGCTTTTACAGAAGAACGACAACTGCCTTCGTGATCCCCATCCGGGAATCACTGAACTTCACGTGCCTGTAGAGTCGGGAAATTATTCCTATAATAAGGAAGGGCGGTCTTTCCAAAAGGCGTGAATGCAAATAAAAAACATCTCCTGGATAAGCTTCACGACCGGGCGGTCTTCGTAATAGAAGAGAGATTTGGCGATAAGCTTGTGCTTGTTTGGAGGGATCATCATTAATTATTAAAGTGTGTCGTTCACGATACATAAAATATTCAGACAGAGCTGCAATGTGCTGCTCATGGAAGGTTTGACGAAGTTCCAGTACCATTTCATTTTGCATAACGTTTTCTTGGGTAAGTGAATAATAGCATAGAAAGGTTAATAAAAGTATGTCTTATTTTGCTCCTTCCTCAGGTGAAAGCGGTCTTGATGCGGAACTAGCAGTTTTTCTTAAATCAATTCCATTTTCACTCCCCTTTATCATTCGACTGGCTAGAGTAGCGTAGCAATTACCATGTCTTACTCTTTTGGTTTTGCGGCTTGCTTGCTGCAAATGGACAGATTCCCTTGTGCACGAATAGGTCTTGCTAGAATCAGTTCTTTGAATGGCTTGTGCAAGAATCCGATTCCCCTTTCGCTTAGGACAAGACTGAAGGTTTAGGAGGAAATGCCACATCGTCAACCGGCTGGAAAGTGGATGCAGAATCACCCATTGAACAAGATTCCCAAAGGCCCCTAAAGAGAGAGACGAGTGTGCTCAAGCGGCTAAAGCCCGGTCTTCTCCCGAGTTGAGGAGGAAGGGGCATCCGAGACAGTTTTCACCTAATTGAATTGAACCGCTAGAGACTTCCTTGGGCGAGTAGCATCGCGGATAAGAAGGCTTGAGTAGTGCCGATTTTCGGATTAAAATAATAGCGCATAATGGCAGTACTCTTATGATCTTATCTACTTGCAAGGGGTCGTTTGGTAGGCCGTATTAAGCAAAATAATTTGGTTGGTCAATTCAATTTACTCCTACCTAATACATGGATTAGTTATACCTCATATGAGGGATTAACTAATACCAAGGAAAGGAAGGGATTACTAATCCTTGGATTAGCTATACATGGATAAGACTTAAAATTACTAAATCAAGGGTATAATTGTAAAGAATATTTTATATAGTTTTAAACCAAACACAAATTTAGATTATACATTGCATAATTAATTTTTAATACAATGAACCAAACACTTGATAAAAAATAATTCCAGCACTACAATCCCTGCATTACTAATTCCTGCATTACTAATCCCTGCATTACTTGTGTTCGTACCAAACGACCCCTGAAATGCTTACCTGTAAGTGCGGAGAAGGTACCCAAGGGACCAAACGAAAGGGCACTGAAAGGTCTTCAATTAAAGCTTCACCAGTACTTGAAAGACTCGAAATACCTACTTGAAGAGTTTCCTTATGAGTGAGTTCGTAGGTGCCTTTAAGTCGAGTGTAGCGAAGGGATACTCCTAAGAGAAGCATTAGCCGTTGAACCTGAAACGACTTTTATGAGCTGTCTTAGTATTGACCGACTTTATTTTATTAGCTGTATGATTAGTGGCTTAGTTGTTAGCTGTCTAAAAGCTACGGTAAATAAAATCCCTTTTGAAAATAAACCACTAATCCGCCTTAGGTACTCTTTTAAGTCCGTGTAAGGCGGAGGGAATGAAGGGACCTGCAGGAGGCTAAAAAGCCGTAGTGCGCTAGCGCTAGCGAGTTAGCGCAACAACTTAGTGTCTTGTTTTCTTCACTGCTTTTTTTTTACTTACATAAGGTCCGCAGGAAAGCGGTTGCTAAGGCTTGTAGCTTGCTTCTGTCCTTAGTAAATTTTGGACTGAAGCTGTTCTGACTGCCGTATCTTTTTTGAACCGAATACCTTCCTCTGTCATCTCTGGTCTGTCTCTTTTCTTGTTTGGATGGTTGTTGCTCATTGTATCGTATTGAATTATTATTTTTTTTAAATACTTATTTTGATTGTTTTATTATAATTGATTGTATTGTATTATTAAATCCATTATTTCGAAATAATGAAAAGTCTCATTTTTTGAAATAACCGATTTGGTATGGTGAAATTATTTCCTTTTTTTTTTCCAATTATGTCCTAACTTATTACTCCGTAATTCTATGTCACTATTTACTTTTTTTTTAATTTTAACTTATTGAATATGTTTCCTTTCATATAATCTAGATTTATCTTTTTGAATATTTAATATTCTATAGACTTTATTCTTGAGTCTCAGCTTGGTTAATATCTCTCCACTCGTGTGATTTATATTTTTTTTTCTTTGCTTGATTTCTTTTACGTTGCTGTAGAGTAGTTGATGGATCTATACTCTGACTATCTTTTTTTTTTTAATTCATTACCCTTTAAACAGTAACAATGTCTAGAGAGTTTTGCTAAGTCCTATAAAAGAACATATGTTATTGCATTCTAGTTCTACTGATAACTTTTATATGACATTTAAAAAATACCTAAAATTAACCGAACTGTACCGATAACGGGGAGAAACTGACATGACTGAGACGGTTTTGAAAAGTTTAATATTTATTATACATAATAGAATGACCGAAAAATTAATATGAAACGAATTTTATAAAATAACCGACCGAACCGAACTATTGACAAGTCTAATTAGACCATTGCATCTTGATGCTTAATCCAAGACTTTGAAGATATTTATTAGGGTAGCTTGTGATGTTGTTTTGATATTGTTGTGTTTTTCTCCAATTGCTTTTTATGTGTGTGAGGGTGCTTTATAGCCTATTTGGCCAAGTTTTTCTTGCTTTTTTCCTTTAAAGTTGAAGTGTTTCGTCAAGCTTTTAGAAGAAGAAAAAAGTATTTTTGAGCAGAAGCAGAAGTAGTTTTGGAGAAGCAAAAAAAAGTAGTTTCTCCCCTAAATCACTTTAAAGAAAAATACACTTAGAAGCACTTTTTAACTGTTTGGCCAAACATTAATTACTGCTCAAAAGTATTTTTTAAATTAATTAACCAAATACAAATTGCTTCTTACCGAAACCACTTTTAAGAAAAAATACTTAT
>MCJB01050819.1:363493-387741 GCA_002018475.1 Nicotiana obtusifolia | reverse complement strand
GTTCTTACATTATGTTTCCTGTCTTACATACTCAGTACATTATCCGTACTGACGTCCTTTATTTGTGGACGCTGCATGTCGTGCTGCAGGTCCGGACTGACAGATAGACGAGGCTCCCCCACTACAGTAGGTTGTCCAGTTCAGCGGATATTAGCGAGATCCATCCTTCGGACTTGCCACAGTCTTGGTATGCATTTTGTTGTAGGCATTATGGGCATGTCGGGGCCCTGTTCCGACGTAGGTTACATTATGTACGTTTTTTGTAGAAGCTCATAGACAAGTGTCAATTTATGCATAGACAAGTAATGGGTTGGCTTATGTACGGTTGAATTGCCTTGTCGGCAAACGTATATATTTTATTTTATGGTTTTGCATTGCAGCCTTATGGGCCATATTATGTATATAAGTATGTTCATATCATGGCATGACGTCTCGGTTCATTATAATTATTATTCGAGATTATATGCATATGACAAGCCTTATAGATAATAAGGAAAGTTAGATGAAGGGTACGCCGGCGCCCGTTGAGTAGGGTCTGGTGCCGGTCGCGGCCCTCCGGCTTGGGTCGTGACACTACCAAATTGATCCAAGAGAGGGAAAGTCTACTAAGGCATATCCTAAAATTGGCTAAGTCTAAACTGAGCCTGAAGAACAGAAAATTCAACAAGTTGAACCATCAGTTCTAGTGCAGGGAATCGAAATAAATCAGAATGGAAAGAAAAGAAGACTTTTATATATATATGAACAAAGTATGTTTACAGAAGCGGGGACTTCATTACAAAATATATATGTATACACACAAAAGAGGCGCTTTATTCAGAATTCTCGGAGTCTTCTTCTTCTTCTGGGAAGGCTTGTTTTCTGGCTTCAGCTTCGATCCTTTTGGAATCGTCGATATCGGTTGATAGATCGAAGCCCCGAGCTTGTAATTCCTCAAGGACAGATACACGGGTTTGACACTTGGTATATTCAACCAAAATCTTCGATTGATCCTGAGTAGCCTCGGCATCGGCCTTGTATTGGGCCACTAACTCATCGGCCTCAGCCTTGGATGCAGCAACCTCTGATTTTGCCGTTTTGCAGCTCGTTGACCAAAATTTCATGATCCGAAGCGAGCGCGTCGACTTGGGATTGAAGCACATCGGTGCTCTTAGTCAGAGTCCCGATTTTCTCTTTTGCTTCCGATAATTGATTTTCCGATGAAACCATTTGAGCTTGGAGGGCCTCCTTTTCCGAAGTCAGCAGATCGGTCCTAGTTCTCCATTCATTGATTTCTACTTTGGCCTCACTTGCCTCAGATCGGAACCGGTTTATTTGGTCGAGCTGCTGCCCCATCTGATCGATTAAGCCAGAATTTTCTCTACGCACAAAGTCTAGTTCGGCCCGAAGGGTCGACATCTCCCCTTCGAGCTGCTCACGACGTGTCGATTCTTCCCGTTGTCGAAGAAAAGCCTCATGATGAAGCTCCGAGGCCTACAAGTACAAGAGAAAATATGACAGTTAGTCGAAGTTTGAAATACAAAATGGCGAACACCAGACAAGGCTTATCAGAAACTTACCTTATTTAATGCTTGTTGAGCCTCATTGAACAAGCAGGGTACATACACCTCGTTCATCGCGGCCTAATCTTCTTCGGTTACCAAACACCGAAGATAACTAGCCACTCCAACAGGTGCAAAAAGGGCCCTAGCATCTTCGGGAATGGCAAACTTTATTATCCGCTTCTGATCAGGATCTGAACTCGGAGCAGGAAATCTATCGACCAGCTTTGGACCGAAAGATGCCTTGCTCGTTCCGGTGGAGGGACTCTTCCTCGGTACTTCAAGCCCCAAAGTATCCGCCGATTCCACGCCGTCGAAGAAACCTTGGAAAGGGCCTTCCGGTATAGGGCCTTTGCTCGGGGAGTGTCCTTTTGCGGCTCGGGCCTCGTTAAAGGTTGACTCCGAGAAAGAAGGGGAGTCCATTGTTTCCATAGGGCCCGAGATTCCCTGCATCGCCTCCCTCGCATCGGGGAACGGCATGTCTTCGACAGGAATCAGGTCCGATGTCTTTATTCGAACAAATCGGCTCATCCAACCTCGATCCCTATCCTCGTCGATGCTCGAGAAGGGGGCTTTGCTTGCCCGACGAGCAAGTTTTATTAATCCCCCTCGGAAGATTCGGGGACTGTATAGCCGCAGGAGATGATCGAGGGTGAAGGGGTGCCCGTCGATCTTACTTACAGAAAAGCGAAAGAGAATGACTATTCTCCAAACAGAGGGGTGAATCTGACCCAGCGTTACATCATACCTTTTGCAAAAGGCAACGATGATGGGGTCCAAAGGGCCCAACGTGAAGGGATAAGTGTAAACACTCAAGTAGCCCTCCACGTGGGTGGTGATCGCCTTTTCCGGTGCGGGAACCACCACGCACTTACCAACCTAGTTACAATCTTCCTTCACCCTGTCGATGATTTTGTTCGTAGTCAAACAAATGTATCTAGTGACCAGTTCGCCCCGGCTAGGTACAGAAGAAGCCTTCTCTACCTTAAAATCAAAACCGATGGAACACCCAATCGGTACGAACGCTTTTAAAGGGGGCTCGGTCGTAGTTTCCTCAACAACGACAAGCTTAGGATCTTCAGCGGGTTGAGAAGAAGAGGGGGTTTGTTTCTGGGGAACAGATTTGGATGTCTTTGCCATTGTTAATGAAGAGTTAAAGAAACTAGTAGATGCAGGGGTGAGATAAGAACAAAGGGGAGGATCACTTGTGAACAAACTCAGAGAACTTGAAGAATATAATGTTCAAATAACGCAAACTTTTGGAACTGGAGAAAAAGAGGGCTATTTATACCCTCTTAAAGGTGGCGGTTCGCGCCCCAAAATGAGGAAGCATTAATTAGCATTTGTAGGCGTTGCAGAGGTTTGTCTTCAGTTGGTCTATGAAAAGACGTTTTCGATACTTACCACGTGCGTCACAATGCCATCGTCATTTATCAATATGACGTTTTGTTTCTTTTGATGTGACGCCTCGAATTCCTTATCACGCGTGCCATAAGTATGTCTTCATTTGACCTAATCATAAAGTGTCGTCTCATATCGTTTTTCATCATTACTCTCTAAAAAACGAGGGGACTATCTATATGGGGTCGAACTCGATCGCTTGCATAGGGAATATCAGGTTCGAATTCGTACGGCTGGTGTCGATTAGAATTACTGCTCGATAGGCCGGGATGGAGACATCAAGGAATGAAGGTCGAGACCGGACATCATCGAAACGGAACTCGAAGCCATGATATCCGAGACGAGATCGTTGAGGTCGATTAGGATAAAACGCCCTAGGGTAAAATTATCAGATTTGCGTAACAAAAGGGCCAGAAATCCCGTGATACGTAAGTATCTCGGTGGGAATCACGACGGAAATCAGCGAAGACGTTGAAATCAGTAATTCAAGGGATATTTTACCTTGTAGATAGATTTTTTACCTTGTATAAGACTCATTCCCCTCCCTATATAAAGGGGTAGCATAATTGTAAAAGGCATTAGAAAAACAACAATCAACATACAAAAATACTGTCTGCTCTAATTATTTTCTTTATCCATTTACTTCATATTTGTCTATCTTAGAGAATTCTATCAAGGTCAAGCTATTCTAGATTTGTGTTTTGCATTCTCTCTCAATTTACTTACTGAATTTAGTCCTTATTTTTATTTATCCTTTATTTTTATCAAACCAAATCACGTGTCCTTAAAACCACGTACAAATTTAATTGTTATCCGAAGCCAAGGGTAAACATAAATATTACAGCATAGTTAATATGAGGAGTAAAAAACTTTTTAGGTATACGTACATAAGAGTAATTTTAGAAAAACAAATTAAATTTTTTCTTAATTATATAAATTGACACTTATTATGAACTGAAGAGAGTAAGACTATCTTTTGGTGAAATATTAAATTGAAGTGTTAAGAAAGTTGATGCAATTGGGGATTTGAGTTATAAACATTAGATTGCAATTTAATCTTGCACCTCCTTTTTAATTGGAATCACAATATTTAGACACTAGAACTATATGAGTTATTTTATTATTATTTTTTTTATTCTCTTCTTTTTTATTCCTTTTTGATCCCTTTTATTGGAGCTATGCTTTTTTGACGATTCAAACTCCATAACCCTGAAATTGTACGTGAGAGGTGTTGACTATCCGAACAACCTCTCTCGTCTACTTTATTAGTTAAAATGTAGAAATGGGACGGAAAATCCTACTCCTAGTTCAAAAAAATTCCATTATATTTGAAAGATTCGAATTCTAAATAGAGAACGAGGGGAATCTTGTCAGAAAATTGATGTGAAGAAACAAGATGAAGTAATAGTTCTAATGATTAGTTACAAGGTGTAAAATATTTTTAATGGCCTCATTCTCAATATGCTTCTCTTTTTCCTTATTCGCTGAATCCACCCATCACTATAAGAAAATGTACAAGAAAGTTGGTGAAATATTGACTTTGCTGGTGTGTGCCAATTAAGTAATATAATTACCAAAATAGCCTTCACCTAACAACAAATCCTCCAACAACCATAAGCCTCCTTATAAAAACCCCTCTACTCCTCAGGTAGTACCACATTTGAGCACATCTTTTCCTTACAATACACAGAAAGAATCCAATGGCTCTTTCAAGTAGCAGCACCAACTCCCTCGTACCAAATAAATCCTTAATTCAAACTCAACCTCTTTTACCTTCTCCCAAACATGCCCTTCCCACCAACTCAACCAAACCCGTTAAATTTCCTCAACCGATCTCAGCCGTCTATTCTCCCGACTCCTCCAAGAACCCCATTATCTCCGACAAGACCCCTAAACCTTCGCCGCCAGCAGCCACCTCCTCCACTGCTGCTGTCCCGGTGACGAAAACAGACCAAGTTTGTAAAAAATGGTCAGTTGACAGCTGGAGATCGAAGAGAGCACTTCAGCTTCCAGAGTACCCAAATAAAGATGATCTTGAATCAGTTCTAAAGACCATTGAAGATTTCCCTCCTATTGTGTTTGCTGGTGAGGCAAGGAGTCTTGAAGAGCGCCTTGGAGAGGCTGCAATGGGGAAGGCGTTTCTGCTACAAGGTGGTGACTGTGCCGAGAGTTTCAAGGAATTCAATGCTGTTAACATAAGGGACACTTTCAGAATCCTCCTTCAAATGGGTGCTGTTCTTATGTTCGGTGGTCAGATGCCCGTTGTCAAGGTCCTATTTTTTCGTTTCTTACTTAATTTTTGAATGTTTTCTTTTTGTATTTACATTGCCTTAGAAGAACTACAAGTTGGACCTATCTAATATCTTCGTGTAGGGGTAGCTTTCAATAATTTGTTGCTTGTTTGTTGTTTTCTACTTGGTGGTCCCATTTTATGTTACGCTGTTAATGTTTCCAAGTCAAACAGTGTTTTTTTTTAACTACCATGTTTCATATGTATTTCTTAATCACAGTCCTTTTTCGTAATCCTTTTAACTGTTATAGTCCTTTTTTTTTGTACTTTTTACGTAAATTTTATTTTAGAAAAGTAATGAATAGATGTCTGAATTAAGACAAATATTTTGATTTTGACCTTTTTTGCTGCTAAATTGAATTTGTTACCTTAATTTTGGAATGCTTTTTTTTTTTTTTTTAAATTTTTTTATTTTAGTTGCCTATAAAGAAATGGATATTGAATCTTATTCAATTATTAGGGTATTTAATAGCCTGCTGTTTGTTGCAGTACTTGTTTTATCTTGAATTCGTTCCTGGAAATGAGTATTTATTTTTTTAGTCATGACTCATGAGTATTCTCTTATCTGATGGAAAACTTAAAGAGTAGATAAATTCCTTCTTTTGGCATATGTCTACTGTATTGATATCCATTTTCAAATTTGATCTAAATAGGTTGGAAGAATGGCTGGGCAATTTGCAAAGCCTAGATCAGACCCATTTGAAGAGAAAGATGGAGTAAAGCTGCCAAGTTACAGGGGAGATAATGTGAATGGAGATGCATTTGATGAGAAATCCAGAATTCCGGACCCTCAAAGGATGATCAGGGCCTATTGTCAATCTGCAGCTACTTTGAATCTCTTGAGGGCCTTTGCTAAAGGAGGATATGCTGCCATGCAGAGAATCAACCAATGGAACTTAGATTTTACAGAGCACAGTGAGCAGGGTGATCGGTATGTTCCATCTTGGTGAATATTGTTGGAAATTTTTGTTGCTATTTGTTGTTTGAATCCTCAGTTTTAGCTCAACTCATATCTTCATCATTATCAAAGTAAAATGAAAGTGCAAGTAAAAAAAGATAAATACATATATAAATAATAGTAATAATAATAATTGTAATATAAGTTCTCTACCAAGCCTAAAACCTATTCTCAACTAGTAGGTATCACTTATATGGATTTTCCGCTTCTATTGTGCCCTATCTTTAGGGTCGTCCATGGTATTCTATCATATGCTTTCTCTAGGTCAATGAACATTATGTGTTGATTTTTCTTCGTTTGGCTTTAAATTTTCATCAATCTTCTTAGCAAGAATGAATATATCCTGCAGTTGTAGATCTACCGCGCATAAATCCAAACTGATTCTCCGTCTATCTTGTTGTGTTCCTAAGTCTATGCTTTATCATTCTTTCCCAGAGTTTTATCGTATGACTAGTTTTATCATATGACTCATGAGTTAAATGCCACGATGGTTCGCACAACCTTAAAATCTCCTTTGTTCTTATAAATCGAAATCAAGGTACTATTCCTCCGCTCTTCGGTCAACCTACCTCTTCTTAGTATGGCATTAAATAGCTTGGTGAGCGATACTACTCCAACTCCAACCTCCCCAAAACACTTCCAGACCTCTATAGGATACTATCTAGACTGTTCCAAAAATTTATTACGAGAGGGATTTTCCGTCGGCTTTCATATAATGTTGCAATTATGGGCTAATAATGTTTCTTTTCTTTTTTAAATTGGCAGGTATCGTGAATTAGCTCATAGAGTGGATGAGGCCCTTGGTTTCATGGCTGCTGCTGGACTTACAACGGACCATCCTATCATGAAAACCACTGAGTTTTGGACGTCTCACGAGTGCTTACTTTTGCCGTATGAGCAGTCACTTACAAGATTGGATTCAACTTCTGGCCTTCACTATGATTGCTCTGCCCATTTTCTTTGGGCTGGGGAGAGAACCAGACAATTGGATGGTGCTCATGTTGAGTTCTTGAGAGGAATTGCCAACCCCCTTGGTATAAAGGTGAGTGCATTGCTTTACTTTGAGTGTTTTCGTGATTGCATTTATGAATATGGCAATGTGTAGATCATATTGAATTGGTAACAAAATTTGAGGCTAACAGAAAATATATGCTGCAGGTGAGTGACAAGATGGATCCAAATGAGTTAGTTAAGCTAATTGACATTCTGAACCCTAACAACAAACCAGGAAGGATTACAATAATTACCAGAATGGGAGCAGAGAACATGAGGGTTAAGCTTCCTCATCTAATAAGGGCAGTGAGAAGAGCTGGGCAAATTGTTACATGGGTATCAGATCCTATGCATGGAAATACCATTAAAGCACCTTGTGGTCTGAAAACTCGACCCTTTGATGCCATCAGGGTAAGTTCTCATACGTCCTTCAGAATTTCCTGACTCGTTATATCATAAATAACCTTTAGGATGGTGAGACCCTAGGTTATACTGGAAAGACAATTTGAATTCACAAAATTTGCTGCCTTCAAGTAATTGCTTCTGAACCCGATGAGACATCCGTCTCAGTCGAACCAAACTCTCGAACCCGTCTAGAAGTTGAGGATGCAACTTATGATTTAATCGGTTAAAAAAAAAGGTTTAGCCATAAAGATTCCGGTTAAAGAGAGTTCTAACGTGGGGGGCGACGGCGTATAATTACCTTAAAAGGGGGTGCCCTCCCTGAGACTTCCTTAGTCATAGTTTTCTGCTTGATAGATACTTCCTATACTTTGATCTTAATCATCTCCTTTATGGTGGTGCCTATTCATAATTTAAGGAAGGACCACGCTTAGAATTCACTTCTACAGCCAATAGGAAAGGTACCAGCAGTTATAGACCGAGCAGCTGAAAAAGTTAGTTTCTTTGGACCATTTAATTTGACAAGCTGAATGATCGTGTTAATTCGCGGGGGACCATCTTTCATGATGGAAATATGAGTTGTTCATAGAAAGAGTAGCTGATTTTTCTTTGCTAGACTAGGGCAAAGAATGTATGAGAAATATATGGGTAGGTAAGAGAATGTAAAACTGAATTTGGAAGGGTGTGTTCAATCAAAAGTATGTTTCTTAAGCTGTCATATGGTGGATTTAAATATATCTCGGCTAGGTTGGTGGTGGTCTGTCTCTTTCCACAAGGATTAATTTTGAGATCCAGTCTTTTAGGTAGATATCCTTCTTTTTCAACGACGCTCGATATTGTAACAGTATAATTGTCTTAAAAATGATTGAAAGTTTACATCAACTTGCATGTCTTAACAGTTAAGAATATATTCTTTTGTTAGAGCTTGTAGATGATGTTTTAACCCTCACATTACAACATTGACAATAAAGCACACCTCTTACATTGCACTCTTCTTGGGAACAGGCTGAAGTTAGAGCATTCTTTGACGTGCATGAGCAAGAAGGAAGCCATCCAGGAGGAGTTCACCTAGAGATGACCGGCCAAAATGTAACAGAGTGCATTGGTGGATCAAGGACCGTGACTTTCGATGATCTGAGCTCACGCTATCACACCCACTGCGATCCTAGACTCAATGCATCTCAATCCCTTGAACTTGCCTTTATTATCGCTGAACGCCTCAGAAAGAGGAGGCTTGGATCTCAAAGCTCATTAAGTTACTAAATATGTAGAATGCTTACGTTGCTATGTTGACAAAATTTCTTCTTTTACTTAAATTATGAATCGCTGTACTAATATTTTTAGTTTGGAATTATTTCTTTTAAAACTTGAGGATATGTTACGTTTACCTTGTGTTCATACTGGAAGAGTGAAAATGTATGAGAAGAGTGAAAATGTATGAGAGCTTGATGTATCAAAACAAAGTGTATTAGAGTTTGATGAATGATGAGACTAAGCAATAAAGCAAAGAAGTTTCTCATCTCTTTTAACTAGATGGCCCGTATGCTTGACACGTCGTGACATCTTTGTGTTATTTACGCAACTATAAGATTAGCTAAAAGTTTTAACATGGAGAACACAATTTCATACTTGATTTATTTGTCTAGCAGCATTACCGGAAAAGGAAGTAGTAAGACTATCAAGTTGGCTAAAAGTTAGCAGTGTATTAACGCTACATGATATGTACATTATTTTGAAAAACAGAACTGTAAAACATATGAGATATGTATCTACAACACAACATGTTCTTCAACCTGCTTCCATGAGAGTTACATTATACTGTTTACATATCGACAGCAGAGGTAGCATTCTCCATCATGTGATTAGTCATCTGTGACAAAAATATTGACAGCGGTAGAATTATGAAGAAATGATCAAATGCCAATAGCCATATAACATAAGGTACCAATTTAAACAACTACATGAAGGAAAGAAAGGAAAACAAGAATAAACTATATGAAAAGACAATACGCATCATAAAAAAACATGAATTAATGCCAAATACAAGAAATGCAAGAAGAGATATTGTTCCAATTTATACCCGCGATGCTCACTAATTCGAATTTACCAAATTATTAATACATATTCAATGTTTCCTTCACCGGCAAATGAATTGATATCAAAATGCTATGTACAAAATATTAAGCTTGTAAATAAAATTCATAAGTTTAGCTTGTGAGCGCCAGTCATTTGAAAGGTAGTCGGAATACTACTTAGCTTCTACAACTCACTGCTCACCGATATTACTCAGAGAGGCATGATTCAAGTACCCTAAAGAGCATAAAATTTCAGTAACTATAAAATATTTACCATAGTGAAATGTATTTTTATCCTATTCCAAGTCTGTTGTTTAGATACTACTTCGCATAAACAATATCTATATGAGAAAGTGGCTCGGTCATTGATGTGATGATTCATAATATACATTCAATCAAGAGTGACTTCCTTTCACTTTAATCCTTTCCAACACAGAAATAACCTAAAATATCTCATTGAATTGTTAAGCATGACTAAGTGCACAAAAGATCATTTCCTGTATAAATGGTGCCTAAATGGTCACAATGACGTCATGATCTATCAGAAAAGGGCATCGAAAGATATTCAACACTCAAGCTAGCAAAGCAAAACAAAGATGGGTTTCTCTACACTATTTCAGAAAGGAAGTACTTTTTAACTTGTATCAATAATGTACAAACAGCAAAATGTGTTATAATAAATTGATTTACTTCATAGCTATACGGCCTGAGCAAGAGCCATAACCACTTGAACTCATAAATCCTGGAACCATCTGAACCGTGGATCATTTAAAAGAATCGTGAAAAATCAACTCAAACTCGAGATATTACAAAAGTTTTGTTATGATATTGTCATGCATTTGTAAGTCTATATTTAGGAGGCTAAATCCTGAACTCTTGCTGTATTTAGTGCCCTACATGTGCCCTACCACGTTCTTGTTTCAAGCATTTCTGTTTTTTATTTAAAAAAAATTAATAATGAGTGATAAGAAGTTTGATTGTTAACCATCTAATACTTAGTTTAGTACTCATTTTCTACTATTTTGATATCTAATTGTGTAGGTCTAAGCTCAATTATCAATAAATATCTGTTCTCGATATTATCCAGTATTAAAAAGGGAACAAGAATTATTTTCTTTTTTATTTCATATGAACTAATTGGACCCATATTGCCTTCGAGACCTGAAACAACCAACAAAAAGCACCCCACTGCTCCTATCGAAGCACATCAGTTCCATGATCCGTTGTACCAATCAACTGTACTAATCAACTGTTAAAGCTAAAATAATGATCGTCTAAAAATATTATGATATTTTTAAGTTAATATTGTTGTAGTACAATATATATTAATATAAAATTAATTAATTTGACTACATTAAAATTTGAAGGATAATTAACCTGGCCATAAAAAACTCACTTTCTTTTTCATCCTCCGCATTTTTTCCGGATCTTCCTGCTTTGGGGCCTTCGCTTCTGGTTTATTGCTTTTTTTCTCAAAAATTACCCATTTAGGTTCAACTTTATCTCCACTGCCTACACTATCTAAGAGTTTTTTGGGTTTCTCTTCTTTCTTTATTTGTTTCAATGATTCCTAGTTTTGGAATTGAAGAGTATATTTAGTTTTATTTTTCTTTCAGGCAGTTCTGGCTCGATTTTGTACATGCAGGTTAATTCTTTTGCACATCACTTGATGATTGGTGATATATATGCATGCCTGAGTTTTCCTCCTTAATAGATACCTGAAATTGAAGATTAAGTAGTGGTTTGCAATTTTCATCCCACCCAATAACTGTCTATCAAAGAAAAATGAATATTATAAACTCGAAATATAATCT
Organism: Nicotiana obtusifolia; assembly: GCA_002018475.1. Taxonomy (NCBI): domain Eukaryota; kingdom Viridiplantae; phylum Streptophyta; class Magnoliopsida; order Solanales; family Solanaceae; genus Nicotiana; species Nicotiana obtusifolia. The sequence continues at coordinate 376,267 of MCJB01050819.1, read as the reverse complement.
GGCTTTTGCATCATCGTTAAATTGTGTATCTACTTCAGTTGATGATTCTAATGAAGAGGAGTACCAATAGAATAAGAAACTTCAAGATCTAAAAGCTCGCCTACTCGATCAGATTGAAGAAACATTAAGAAAATGGAAAGCCATGGCTTCTGCAGCTGAGTATTCCTAAGAGGAACCATTTCTAACTCTTCCCAACAAGAAACATTCTTCTCCTTAGAAAACTGCATATAAATTTTACTCCTAAAGCTGCACATAAACATAAAAGGATATTTCATAGTTACAACAAAAAATAATAGAGAAGAGCGCATTGATGAGAACCTTAAATTTGTCACAAATTAAATTGTTTGATTTGTTTGGCAAGGATAAGTAAGTATTGAAGCCAACTCTCGTTTTTTTCGCACGAAGCAGTAATAAATCAGTTTTGGACCCCAATATACAATCATCAAGAAAATAAACAATGAGCAACACAACTGACAGAGATCATTAAAGATAGAGAGAAAACTACATTTTATCCTTGGAGTTGGTATTGATGTTCTTTTGGAGTAACAACTTGATAAACACTCTTGCTATAATACTCTCTATGTACTTAAATTATAGTACTTTCTGATGCAAGAGAACATCTTACATGGGCAAAAGTCAAACGATTCATAGAAGATTGAAGACTTATCAGGTGTTATACTAATCACACAAAATTTTGCACACACAAACAGCAATTCGTAATATTCGATGACTATAGTGAACTTTAAAACTAATGGCAGGTCATCAGCTTACCAATAGTATCAAGTGATAGGACCAAACAGATAATGATATCTGCAAAGTCCAATGAGGATAGAAAATAAAAATCAACCTTAAAACAGTAGTTATTGACAAATGCAGAAATATAGATAAATCAATGGTATAACTGTAGTTCCGAGCAATTTCAATCAATTGACAAAAACAGGTAAGAAATAGTTTCCTTAACCTTATTCCAAATTAAGCAAAAAAATCAAACTTCTCACTTACCGTAAAATTAGATCTTGGTGATAAAGTTCAGTTAGAAAATACTCTAACATATAATGGAATAAGAAAAATATTACAATCTTAAGCTGAAATCAGATGAATACACCATACAGCCACAAATGAGTCCAAAACAAATACATGAGCAAGTTGAAGCACATGCATGTTAGATCAGAACTAAAAATCTCAACGCAGCTCAACGGAAAGAGGCAGACACTGAGATATGAATTGAAATCATCGAAATTTTGTGAAGAAATTGAGCAACAAAAATTAAGAGCGAAAGAAAATAGAAACTTCAATGGCCAGTAAGAAAGAGATAGAATGTAGACTATAGATGACGATAATGCAGAACCAATAGAAAGCAAAAGCAAAAACATATGTTATTAGAGACTTAATCTGAAATCTCAAAAGTAAATTAACATTATAAGGATAAATTAGGGCTCAAACTTTCTTTGTTTAAGAAGACGGATACCATCTTCAAAAGACCCCAATAGACTTTAAAAAGTCGTATAAAGAAACCAATAACAACAACAACCCAGTATAATCCCATAAGTGGGGTATGGGGAAGGTAGTGTGTACACAGACCTTACCCTTAACTAGGGGTAGAGAGGATATTTCCGATAGACCCTCGACACAAGAAGATGAAATAAGACAATAGAATAGTAACAACAATATAACCAGAAAGATAGTACCAACGAACTAAGAGTTAGAAAATATAGCAGGAAAAGCAATATCAATAATCAGTGTAGTGAAAAGGTCCTAGAAAATAGTACGAGCACAACATGTATCACTAGCATACTAAAACACAACACTGACTGACTAGACTTACACATAGAACGGAGTAGGAAAACGCGCAACTACCTACTAACCTTCAACCCTAATGCTCTTCCTCCATACCTTCCTATAAAGAGCCATGTCCTTAGTGAGCTGGAGTCGTGCCATGTCCTGTCTGATCACCACTCTCCAATACTTCTTAGGACGCCCTCTACCTCTTCTCATACCCGTCAGAGCCAACCGCTCGCACCTACTAACGGGGGCATCTAGGCTTCTCCTCTGCACGTGCCAGAACCATCTAAGCCTCACTTTCCGCATTTTATCTTCCATGGGAGCCACACACACCCTTGCCTTAATATCTTAATTCCTAAACTTATCCAACCTCGTGTGCCCGCACATCCATCTCAATACCCTCATTTCTACTACTTTCATCTTCTGTATATGGGCAATCTTGACTGGCTAACATTCTGACCCATACAACATGGCCGGTCTAACCACCTCTCTGTAGAACCTGCCTTTAAGTTTCGGGGCATCTTTTTGTCACACAAATGCAGATGCTAACCTCCATTTCATCCAACTTGCCTTATATGGTGCGTGACATCCTCGTCGATCTCCCAGTTTCTCTAGATAGTGGACCTAAGGTACTGATAACTTCCTTTCTTGGGGATGACTTGGTGAATCAAACCTCACGTTACTGTCCACTCCCCCCGTGACATCGGTGAACTTGCGCTCCAAGTGCTTAGTCTTAGTCCTGCTCAACTTGAAACCTTTAGACTTAAGGGTCTGTCTCCAAACCTCCAGCCTCTCATCAACATCTCCTTGCATCTCATCAATCATAACTATATCATCAACAAATAACATACATCATGACACCTCTCCTTGAATATGGTGCATCAGTGCGTCCATCGCCAGTGCAAATAAGAAAGGGCTGAGCGCAGATTCTTGGTGTAACCCCATAACCACAAAAAAATGCTCCGAGTCTCCTCCTACTGTTCTAACCCGAGTCTTGGTTCCATTATGCATGTCCTTAATCACACTAATGTATGCTACCAGAACACCTTTTACCTCCAAGCATCTCCAAAGAATCACCTTTAGGACTTTGTCATACGCTTTCTCTAGGTCAATAAACACTATGTGCAAATCCTTCCTCCTATTCTCGTACTGTTTCACCAACCTCCGGATAAGATGGATAGCTTCCATAGTTAAACGACTAGGCATGAATCCGAATTGGTTCTCAGATATAGACACCGACCTCCTCACCCTCGCTTCCACCACCCTCTCCCACACTTTCATAGTATGACTAAGAAGTTTGATACCCCTATAGTTGTTACAATTATGGATATCACCTTTGTTTGTACAACGGAATCATCATACTCCATCTCCATTCCTCTGGCATCTTCTTCATCTTAAAAATAACATTGAACAGCCCGGTCAGCCACTCCAGGCCCTCTTTACCCACACACCTCCAAAATTCAACTAGTATCTCGTCCGGCCTAGTCGCTCTGCTCCTGTTCATTTTATGCATAGCGCCCACGACCTCCTCAACCTTAATGCGCCTACAGTACCTAAAAACATGACGACTCTCAAAGTGCTCCTAATCACTCAACACAATGTCTCTGTCCCCTTCTTCATTCAAAAGTTTATGAAAGTAAGTCTGCCATATCCTCTTAATTATAGCCTCATCCATTAAGACTCTGCCTTCCTCATCTTTGATGCACCTCACTTGATCTAGATCACGAGCCTTTCACTCTCTCTCCTTGGCCAACCAAAATAACTTCTTGTCCCCAAACTCTTCATACAAACGACTAAATGCTGCATTCTTGGCATCAGTGACCGCTAGCTTCACCTCCTTCCTAGCGTTCTTATATCTTGATTTTCTCTCTCTTCTCTCTTCCTTGTTTGTACTCTCCACTAATTTTAAGTATGCCACTTTCTTTGCTTCTAATTTTTGTTGAACCTCTTCATTCCACCACCAATCTCCTCTGTACCCGCCAGTGTAACCCTTTGAGACCCCTAACACCTCCCTCGCAACCACCATAATATTGTTCATCGTCATCGACCACATATCACTTATGTCCCTACTACTCCTCTAGGCCCCCCATAATCCTCAGCTTTCCCTCCAACTTGAAAAGAGGAAGAAGAAAAACTTACCAGGAAGAGAGAGATGGGAATGAAGAGCTCTGAAAATAGTTGCTTTCATCGATGGGAGAGAATAAACCAAAAGGATGGACCAAAATTAAAGCAATGTGGTATATACAATAGGACACCTATAAATCTACAAGTCAAAGTGATTTACCACTTTGCCCTTTGTCGTACCAAAGCTTCACTTATTATATAGTAAGTCTCTAGAGTTATTTATTTTGTCACTTACAAGAAAATTGATGGTACCTACCATTCTACAAGTGAATGATTATGCTACGACACATTGGTATGATCTATTAGCGTTGTTAATTGAAGAGAACATTTCTCCTTTCCTTTTGTTCCTATTCTGTTTTGGAAGCCTTTTCTCTGTCTCTATCTATTTCCTATATGGAACCTTGTATATACAAGAGGTTGTTGGAAGAAATTTTATTTGGTGTGGGACACAACCAATGGAAGTTGTGTGAGGCATTCTTTATGTTGACAAGTGTGAATGTGGGTTTCAGGTCAATGTAATACTAGTTTAGAAGACTTACAATTTTTTCTTTAATGGAAGCAGATCAACAATAACCACAACTTGTATCATCGGTTGTCGAGAATCCTCGCAAAGCAGATGAATTCCCTTTGTCCACAGCCTACTAATCCTTTCCAAAATGCAGGGACAATTTTCTCATAAAAACCCTAATCAACATATATTGATGGAAAAAACATGTCTTTTCAAATACCCATAATAGTGTATATAAGGTATAAGTAGGGTTTAGAAGGAGAATAAGCTAATGGGTTAATAAGCCAATTCGCAACCCTTATGGGTGGACCGAACTCAATAGTAATATTCCAACATCTCCCACATGTAAGGGAGTGCTCAGCTCCACCAAGTTAAAAAAAATATATTTTTGTTTTTACCCCTCTTGTATCATTTATGCCGGATAATAGGCTGTGGGACTGATATATTACCCCCTATATTTTCATGTTAGAATGCGTCTTAAGTGAATCAATATAATCCGGGGAGTTTAAGGACCTTTACAAAAAGATGATGAGTTAACACAGGTGTTACAGAAGTATCGTGAGGGTTGGAGGCTAAACGAATGATGTTATAACCCGTACTTTTGAGGTAAAACTAGGAGTAGTTAATATTCTAAGAAGGTCTTGTTTTAAGGTACTTGAATCATATAATATTCGTATATTAAGTATTGAAGTCAAACAAGTTATAAAATAAAAGTCGACAAAAGTTGCAGCAAAATACGTTCATAATTTTACTGAAACTTAGGTCTAATGTTACTGAGCTTTTCTCCCAATATACATGAATTTGCGGGGTGATCAATCCACCAAATTGAAGATCTACGAGCCTAATTTCTAACTCATTAAATCGTTTGTCAATACAATAGATGAGTAGGGAGATATTTACATTATCGCGAGACTGCGCAGGCAGCCCCTATGGGACCCACCTAGGCAGTGGAAGCTTATCCTTTTGTTATAAAAATGGGAAAAGCCCTTATCTCTCTCATTTTTTCGACTAGAGCACACCCCATATCTCTCCAAAGGCTCTCTAAGAGATTTTAAAGGTTTAAGGGTGATTTCTAAGGTAAACCACCTAAATCTAACATCAAGCACCCCGTAAAGGTAGCGGAAAGCGCTTCTATCGCGTTATTGTCACATTAAGGGTTTGTTTGTTTGAAGAAAGATTTGATGGAAAAGTTATTCTCGTTCTACTTCTGCCTAACCTTGTTTGGTCGCGGTAGTATTCGTTAGATCAAAAATCATGGAAGATACTTGGAAATCGGTTGAAGTACTTTTGTATTGTATTGTTGGGCTGTAGAAGTTCGTTGTGATTTTGTAAATCTATGGTTAACGGTTATACATGTTTCTAGTTATTGCTATGAACTTGGGAAAGTAAGAAAAGTGGTGGAGATGCTGTCAATTTTTCCCTAAAATGAGCTAGTTGCTTGATATGTTACTAGTTGCCTTAGAGTTAAACTTGATATGGTGAATCTTGTTGCTTTCCTTCTATTGGACTGTTTTGAGGCTATGTATAAGCTTCCTATTACTGGAAATTGAAGGAAATAACTTGAATATGATGTTGTTGTTATTATTCTTGTCTATGTGTTGGTTGTGTAGATGACGTTACGGACTAAAAGAAAGAATAGCCACAAGAATGCTTAGAAGTTGTTTGTGATATGGTAGCTGTCATAACCCAATTCCCACTATCGGCCGTAACGGTGCCCAATGTTGCTGTTAGGCAAGCCAACTGTAAACTATCAACTTAATTATTCATTTTATTGCTTTTGAAATCATGGGTTTTATTAAATTAAAGAAAGTAGGCGTAGAAAACCATGGACATATACAACATAAATAAAACATAAAAAATAAAATGGTGACAATATTAGACAAAAACCATAAATATCTACAAAAATTTTCCAAAACCCAGTGTCACAAGTGCACGAGCAATCTAGTAGAATTTACAAACAACCATAGCTACTGTCTGAAATGAAATAGATAGAAATGAAAATATAACAGGAAGGAGACTCCGGGTGCTGCAGATCGGAGCATGGAGAATAGATCACCACTAAGTCTCCGGATAACGGGGATGCGCGCCCGAGTGTCTACCAGATGTACCTGCCTCAGTACCTACACAATTAGTGCAGAAGTGTAGCATGAGTACGTAAATGAACGCGTACCTAGTAAGTATCTAGTCTAACTTCAAAGAAGTAGTGACGAGGGGTCGACCGCAATTCTTATAGTGGTCAATAAATAAAATACATGAATTATCAGTAGGCATGAAGCAAACAAAAATAATAAAATAAGAAAGACTGTAAGTAACATGATCCCTCAACATAATGACAATATAAAATTCCCAAATATCATGTACTATCTGAAATAGATAAGAACTATCAAGTAAATATCAAATCTCAAATCAAGAGGAAATATCATGTATATTCTAACTCCTAGCAATATTACGCACGAATTATGCCCAGCTCGTGCAACCCAATTTCTAATAAACATGTACACCACCGAAGTGGTACGACCCGATCCATGAATGTATCTCAAATATAATGCCGAGGTCGTACGGCCCGATCTACAGGAATAGATGAACTTTTCCAACTACGGGTCAAAAAATTACAACACAAGGATGAGAACATAAAGAAAACATGATTATTACCAACAATCAAGTATCCCCCAGAAACTCAAGGTAATGAATCTTGGCCTAACATAATCCCTAATCAAATTTCAATTGTAAATTTTAGTAATTAAACTAACAGGTTGAGCTCAAGAAGTACAAATATTGCATGGAAAAGTCCTAAAGTCTATCCGGACATAAACATGATTTTAGCTACGTACGAACTCTTGTCACCTCGTGTGTACTTAGCACCCACAACAAGTAGCACATAACAATTAAAGCACCTATTGGGATAATTTCCTTTTACAAGATTAGGCCAGAGACTTAGTTGCTTCTAAGTCCTCTTCTCAGCCCTCAAACCACATTAATAGCCTTCAAAATAATGCCGAGCAACCCGAAACTAGTCAAAAGTTGTACAAACTAATCAATATATACTCAAAAGTTCATAATTCATCTATTAGAGTAATTTTCCAACCTAATTCGGAAAGTTCCTAAAAGTCACCTCGGGCTCATGTGCCCAGATCCCGGAAATATTTTGTAGATAAATGTTACCCATGACCTTGCGAACTCAAATATACAATTTATACCTAATATCATAATCAATTTTGTGGTCAAATTCTATTTTTACTAAACCCTAGCTTTTCCCAAAAAAAATCCCATAGTTTCTATGCTAAAAATCTATCCATACTCTATGTATTAAACTCTCGTTGGGTAGAAATCACTTACCTTAAAATACTAGATTAAAATATACCTCCAAGAAGCTCCAATTGCGGCCAAGAAAAGTGAGAAATGAAGGAAAAAAAAGCCTAAAGCCTAAGTTCTGACTTTTAAAAATGATTCTACCCAGCAATCCTTCTTTGCAATGAAAAGCTCCTCGCGATCGCAAAGGAAAATCTGTCATCACCCCAGAAATCCTCTTCGCTAACGTGGCCATGTACTTGCAATCGCGAAGATTAGCCCGGCCAACGCTCTGTGAACGCGATCCTCCTTCGCGAAGGGCAACGACTTGCTGACCCCCGAGACCTAGTTCCTTATACGCGAATTGCGAGCCTTCCATCGCGAACGCGAAGGCCACTTGTCCCTAAGCCTTCGCAAACACGACCCCACAACTGTGAACGCGAAGCACAAAAATGCAACAGCCCCAAATCCTTCATTGCGAACGAGAGAACCCCTCCGCGTTCGCGAAGAAGAAAACAAGCACTAGAAAATCTACCAAATCAAACTTAGTTCCCGGTGGTCTGAAACACACTCGAGCCACCCGGAACTCCGTCCAAATGCACTAAAAAGTCCACAAATATAATTCGGACCTATTCGAAGTCTTGGAACACATAAAACAACATCGAAACAAAGAATCGCACCTCAAAACCAATTTAATCAACTCTTTGAACTTCAAACTTCTTCCAACTAGAACGCGACGAATCATACTTAGACAACTCGGAATGACGTTAAATTTCACACACAAGATAAAAATACGAACCTATTCCAATGCTCAATACTCTAAACAAACATCGATAACACTAATGTCTACTTCAAACAAAACTTAGTAAACTCTAACACCTTCAAGACACCAACTTTCAACAATAAGCGTCGAAACGCTCCCAAATCATCCAAAACCCGATCCGTGCATGAGCCCAAGTCCAAAATCATCTTAAAAACCTATTGGAACCTTCAAATACCAGTTCCAAGGTCGTTTACTCAAGGTGTTGACTCAAGTCAAACTTGGCCACCTTAGGCCACTATTATGGAATTAAGTGTTCCAAATTCAACCCGAATCCTTCCAAAAGCAAACCACTCATCTCCGTAAGTCATAAAATGGTAAAAGAACATACGAGAAGTCTTAAATAGGGGAAGGAAGATCTAGAAAGAAAAACAACAAGTCGGGTCATTACATTCTCCACCTCTAAACAAATCTTCGTCCTCGAACGGGTCGAGAATCATACTCGGAGTTCCGAATAAGTGTGGATATCTGCACCGCATGTCCTCCTTGGTCTCCCAAGTTGCCTCCTCGACTAGTTAACCCCTCCACTGGACCTTTATCGCTAAAATATTCTTAGACCTCAACTTGCGGACCTGCCTGTAGACAGTAGCAACTGGCTCCTCCTCATAACCCAAGCTCTCATCTAGCTGAACTGCGTTGTAATCTAACACATATGACCTGTCGGCATGGTACCTCCAGAGCCTAGACACATGTAAAATCGGATGAACTCCCGATAGACTGGGAGGCAATGCAAGCCTGTAAGCAACCTCTCCAACTCGCTCCAACACCTCAAATGGATCGACGAACCTCGGACTCAGCTTGCCCTCTTTCCAAACCTCATGACCCTTCATCAGCGAGACTTTCAAGAGAACCTTCTCACCCACCATAAAAGATAAATCATGCACTTTTTTATCCGCGTAACTCTTCTATTTGGACTGAGCTATATGGAGTTGCTCCTGAATCAACTTTAGCTTATCCAAGGCATCCTTTTACCAAATAAGTACCATATAACCTAGCCTCGCCGGGCTCAAACCAACCGATGGGGGAATGACATTTCCGACCATGCAAGGCCTCAAATGGAGCCATCTCGATGCTGGACTGATAACTGTTGTTACAAGAAAACTCTACCAGAGGTAAGGATTGATCCCACTGCCCTCCGAAGTCAATCACACATGCTCGTAGCATACCCTCCAATATCTGAACTATCCGCTCCGACTGCCTATCGTTCTCCGGATGAAAGGTCGTGTTCAACTCTACCTGGGTACTCAACTCACTATGTACAACTCCCCAAAAATGCGAAGTGAACTGATGGCCTCTATCTAAAATGATGGAAATAGGCACGCCATACAACCGGATGATATCCTGAATATAAATCTGGGCCAACCTCTGAAGTGTATGTAGTCACCACCAGAACAAAAGTGTGTAGACTTGGTTAGTCTGTCAACAATGACCCAAACAACATCAACCTTCTTCAATATCCGCGGTAAACCAACCACGAAATCTATCGTGATGCTCTCCCACTTCCACTTTGGTATAACCACCTGCTGAAGTAAGCCACTTGGCCTCGGATGCTCATACTTAACCTGCTGGCAATTTAGACATCTCGCCACATACTCAACTATATCCTTCTTTATCCACCGCCACCAGTAATGTTGCCTTATGTCACATTACATCTTCGTGACACCTGGTTGAATAGAACACCGCGAACTGTGCGCCTCCTCTAGAATCCTGTCCCTCAGGCCATCAACATTAGGAACACATAAGCGACCCTGGAGCCTCATAACACCATCATCACCAATATTAACCTCCTTAGAATCACCCCATATCATCGTCTCTCTAAGAATCAGCAAGTGCGGATCATCGTACTAACGAGACTTGATTCGCTCGAATAAAGAAGACTAAGCCACAACACATGCAAGAACTCGACTGGGCTATTAAATATCCAACCTCACAAGTCGGTTAGCTAAGGACTGAATGTCCAAAGCGAATGGCATTTCCCCTGCTGAAATGAATACCAAACTACCCATACTCTTGGCCTTTCTGCTCAAGGCATCGACAACCACATTCGCCTTGCCCAGATGATAGAGAATGGTACTATCATAATCCTTCAGTAACTCAAGCCACCTGCATTGCCTCAGATTAAGATCCCTCTGCTTAAACAAATTTTGCAAACTGTAGTGATCGGCGTAAACCTCGCACGACACTCCATAAATGTAATGCCTCCAGATCTTGAGAGCATGAACTATCGCAGCCAACTCCAAATCGTGCACATGATAATTCTTCTCGTGGGGCTTCAACTGACATGAAGCATATGCAATAACTCGCCCCTCGTGCATCAATACACAAGCCAAACCAATGCATGAAGCATCGCAATACACAGTATACATCCCCGAACTGGAGGGCAAAACCAACATTGGTGCAGTAGTCAATGCGATCTTGAGCTTCTGAAAGCTAGCCTTGCAATCATCAGGCCATCTGAATTGAGCTCCCTTTTTGTTCAATCTAGTCAAAGGAGCTATAATAGACTAGAAACCCTCTACAAACCGGCGATAATAACCCGCTAGCTCCAAGAAACTCTTGATCTCGATTTCTGTGATAGGATGAGGCCAACTTTGAGCTACCTCGATCTTCCTGGGATCCACCTTAATACCCTCACCTAATACCATATGCCCCAATAAAGCCATAGAATCTAACAAGAACTTGCACTTGGAGAACTTAGCATACAACTTTTGTTCCCGCAAGGTTTGAAGCACTATCCTCAAATGCTGCTCGTGCTCCTCCATATTATGCGAGTAGATCAATATGTCATCAATGAAGAAAATGACAAATGAGTCAAGATATACTCGGAACACCCCATTCATTAAATCCATAAATGCTGCCGGCACATTAGTCAAGCCGAAGGACATCACTAGAAACTCATAGTGCCCATATCTAGTCCGAAAAGCCGTCTTCAGAATATCCGAAGCACGAACACATTAGCACATATAACTGATCAAACAAATAATCAATAACAGCAACATGTACTTATTTTTGATTATGACTTTATTCAGCTGGCGGTAATCAATACACATACTCATACTTCCATCCTTCTTCTTCCTCACAAACAATACTGATGCACCCCAAGGAGACACACTCGACCTGATGAAACCCTTCTCGAGCAACTCCTCAAGTTGTTCTTTCAACTCGCTCAACTCCTTTGGAGCCATGCGATAAGGCAAAATAGAGATAGGCTAGGTGCTTGGCGCCAAATCAATGTTAAAATCGATATCACGATCCGGTGGCATGCCTGGTAGATCAGAAGGGAACACATGGAAGAATTGTCACACCATGGGCACTAAACCAATCGTGGGATTCCCCACAGTAGTATCCCAAACATAAGACAGATAGGCCAAATAACCCTTCTCAACCATATGTCGAGCCTTCAAGAAAGAGATGACCCGACTAGATGTATTGATAGATAAGACCCTCCACTCAAATCTAGGCAACTTTGCATCGCCAAGGTAATAGTCTTAGCATGGTTATCAAGAAAGACATGGTACGAAGACAACTAGTCCAATCCCAGGATGACCTCAAAGTCGGTCATATCAAGCAACAAAGATCCGCTCTGGTCTCGTAACCACAGAAAGTCACTACAGAAGACCGGTAAACCCGATCCACAATAACAGAATCACCCACCGGCATGGACACATATACAGGAACCCCCAAGGACTCACGAGATATATCTAGATAAGGAGCAAATAGAGAAGATACAAATAAATAAGTAGACCCGGGATTGAATAGTATCGAAGCATCCCTACTGCAGACAGAAATAATACATGTGATCACGACGTATGAGGCTAATGCATCTAGTCTATTTGGGAAGGCATAAAATCTAGTCGGACTGCCACCTGGCTGGCCTCCACCTCTAGGCGACCCCTACCCACCTGCTTTCTGCCTCTGGCCAGCCGGACGGACGGTACAACAGCATGTGCAATAATCATGGTCTGATGATCCTGCTATACTGCCTTGCCCCTGAAGCCTGGGAAAAAACCTCCTCATATGTCCAAGCTCCCCGCACTCGTAACAACCTTTCGGTGCGGAATACTGCTGACCCTAGGTCTGACCCTGGTGACCTGAATACCCACTGGAGGAACCCTGAATAGCTAGTGGATGGTATGTGCTCTCCGGAATGGAACTGAACTAGGGCCACGTTGGAGCACTTCGAGTAGGCGGTGGTGCTGACTACATGGGCCTGCTAGATTGACCCCTCATAAACTGACCTGCCCCCCCCCCC
>MCJB01050819.1:320004-363473 GCA_002018475.1 Nicotiana obtusifolia | reverse complement strand
CCCCCCCCCCCCCCCCAAGACAGGGCAACACTAAATTTTCCAGAATGCCGAGGCCGCTTATCCCCCGTCGTCTACTCTCGAACCTGGTTGCGAATATGCTCGATCCTGAGAGCTATCTCCACAACCTAATCGTAATGAGTCTGCATCTCAGCCTCTCAAGCCATAGAAACTTGGATACCATAGTGCAATCCCGCAATAAACCTCTGCACTCTCTCTGCATCTGTGGGGAGTATCATAAGTGCATGGCGAGACAACTTAGAGAATCTCACCTCATAGTTGGTCATGGACATCTAATCCTACTGGAGCCCCTCGAAATGACCCCATAACTCTTCCCTATGCGAGGGTGGAATATACCTCTCCAAAAAGAGATGCGTGAACTGGTCCCAAGTCAAGGGAGGTGAACCTGCTGGCCTGCTATAGAGATAAGATTGCCACCATCTACGAGCCTTCTTCTCTAGTTGAAATTTGGTGAAGTCCACCCCATTGGACTCCAATACTCCCATATTATGCATCCTCTCCTTGCAACGATCATTGAAGTCCTGTGGGTCCTCTGACCGCTCGCTTCCAAAGACAGGAGGACGAAGCCTAGTCTATCTGTCCAGCCTCATTCGCTCCTCGATGGATGCGGCTGATCCGGTCTCTGGTTTAATGCTACCACCGGCTGAGCCCCGCCTGCAAGTAGTGCATCTGAGGTCTGATAAAGGGCAGCAACATGCCCTAGAGCATGAGCGGTAGGGGTCTGTGCTCCTCCTCCCACTTGAGATGTGACCGGATCTGCTGGAAATAGCCCGGCCTGAGTCATAAAATCCATGAACCGCAGCATACGACTCATGACCTCCTAAATCCCAGTGCAATCATAAAATCCACCGGGGATGGCTCAACTGTAGGTGCCTCATCTTACTCCTTAATATTAGGATCCTCCACCGGATCCACTGGTTGTACTACCGAAGAAACTCTAGGACTCGGAACTCTAGAACTCCCTTGTCCTCTAACAGGAGCTGTGGTCCACCCTCGGCCTCTGCCTCTAACAACCAAGGGAGTACCCCCTCTGCCGTTGGGTACAGCCGTAGAGCGCGTTCTCACCATTTGTAAGAGAAGAAGAGAATGATACTTAGCACAACATCAAATGCATGATAGGAGATGAAGAAAGAGAAGTTTCCTACCCTATAGCCACTTAAAGATAAGTACGGACATCTCCGTAGCGACCCGCAAGACTTTACTAGGCCTGCTCATGGTTTGTGAGACGTATGTGAACCTAGTGCTCTGATACAAAGCTGTCACGACCCAATTCCCACTATCGGCCATGATGGTGTCCAATGTCGCCGTTAGGCAAGCCAACATTGAACTATCAACTTAATTATTCATTTTATTGCATTTGAAATCATGAGTTTTATTAACTAAAAGAAAATAAGCGTAGAAGACCATGGAATATACAACATAAGTAAAACATAAAAATGAAAGGATGACAATATTAGGCGAAAACCATAAACATCTGCTAGAATTTTCCAAAATCCGGTGTCACAAGTGCACGAGCAATCTAGTAAAGTTTACAAACCGCCATAGCTACTGTCCGAAATAAAATAGACAGAAATGAAAATATAACAGCAAGGAGACTCCAGGTGCTATAGATCAAAGCATGGAGAGCAACCCGCCACTAAGTCTTCGGATAACTGTGACGACCCGGCCAGTCGTCTAATGAGTTACCGCTCCTTCTTCCCCATTTTCTGTCTCATTATGTTTCGTTATCTGTGTTTTACATAACCAAGTTGAGTAGTTGCGTTCGGAGTGAGTTTGGCAAGAAATGAGACACTTAGTCTCTTTTAAGAAAGGTTTAAGTTGGAAAAGTCATCCGGATGTTGACTTATGAGTTAGAGGGCTCAGATGTGAGTTTCGATGGTTCGGTTAGTTTTGAGAGGTGATTTATGACTTAGGAATGTGATCGGAATTGGGTTTTGAGGTCCCGTGCAGAATTAGGCTTAAATTGGTGAAGTTAGAATTTTGGCGATTTCTGGTGGTTAGGCGAAATTTTGATCCGAGGGTCGGAATGGAATTCCGACAGTTGCTGTAGCTTCGATATGTCATTTGGGATGTGTGTGCAAAATTTCAGGTCATTCGGACGTGGTTGGTTGGGTTTAGATCAAAAGAGCGATTTAGAAGATTTTGGAACTCTTAGGCTTGAATCCGACGCGAATTTGATATTGGGATGTTGTTTTGAGCATCCGAAGGTTGGAACAAGTTTGAATGATGTTATGGGATATGTTGGCATGTTTGGTTAAGGTCCTAGTGGCTTCGGATGAGTTTTGGGTGGTTAAATGGACTAATTCACCGTTGGAAAAATTTGCAGAAAACCAGAGTTGAGAATGCGGTTGCATTTCTCAAATGCGGACCGCATATCTCACGATGAGATCGCAATCCCAGGCAGATTTCTGGGCAAAAATTCATGTCAGGAATGCGGTCTGAAATGCGTACCTCATATCTTACATTAAAATCGCAGACCAACGCAGACTTCTGGAGAAAAACCAAGGTTAAAAATGCGATAAAAAATGCGGTCGCATTTTTGACATGAGGACCGCAAACCATTCCTAACATTGAACTGCGATGAAGGCTAGGGTTACAATCTGCGATGATCGCGCCCAAAATGCAGACCGCATATCTGTTATGCGACAAATATGCGATCGCATTTTAAACCCGACTGGTGCGTTTTGTCTTGATTTTTGACCCCTTTATAAATAGAAACCAGTGCCCATTTGACATGCAAAAAACCCACTGTCGTTACCCACGAAGAGAAACACCTCCAAACACCATAAATCACGGAAAATCAACCTCAAAACTATATCCAAAGGGGACTTTCTTGGACAGATTCTTAAAGGAAGGAGTTTTGGCCATCTTGAACATAAGTGGAGCCAAAGAACTCGGATTTAAGCAAATTTTGGGCGTATTCTTGGAGGATTTTCAAGGGAAACATCGGGGTAAGTGTTCTTAACTCAACCTTGGTCAAATTTCTCCGGTATATCGCTATCTTTAGTATCTAATTGGTGATTTAAGTGGGAAAATCTATGAAAAACCCTTAAATTTAAATTTTAAGACTTGGAGGTCACACCGATGCCGGAATTCGATAAATATTCGTATGGTTGAACTTGTTGGGAGATAAGGAACCCATTGATGTGAAAATTTCTGAATTTCGAGAAGTGGGCCCGGGGCTCGGGCTTTGCTAATTTCGTATTTTCCTGATATTTTTCGATTGTTTCGCTTGGGCTTTGTTCCCTCAGCATATTGTGACGTATTAGTTCTGATTTTGGATAGATTCGACGCGCGTGGAGGCCAATTCGAAGGGCAAAGGCGTCGCGGGCTAGGGATTTAGCTGGTTCAAGGTGAGTAGTGATTGTAAATAATGTTCTGAGGGTTTGAAACTCCGGACTTCCACATCGTAGTGCTATATTGAGGTGAGGCACGTGCTCGATAATGAGCGTGGGGATTTACTACTGGGGGTTGTGACTTGGTCCATCCCGATTGATGATTTTACTACGCATTTGATTGAAACTTACTTGTTATCATCTTGATTTGGGCTGATTGCCATATTTGGGCTCCGTGCCAATTGTTTGAACCCTTCGGGGATTTTTATCACTATTCCTCACTATTTGACATATTACTTGAACTCAGTCATGCTGTTTTCCACTACATTACAACTCAGCCACTTTTACTCAAGTTTTGAGATTTAAATGATATTAAAATGTTGTTTTGGGCTGAGACTACTGTACTATGCCCGAGGGGCATGTGATGATTTTATGATTGAGTGCGGCCGAGCGCCAAATGTGAGATTTTTACTGAGTGATATGAGGCCGGGGGCTTGAGATACTTTTTATGCCACGAGGTGGCTTGTGATTAATAATGAGGCCGGGGGCCTGAGATACTGTATATGCCACGAGGTGGCTTGTGACTGATATGAGGCCGAGGGCCCGAGATACTTGATATACGCCACGAGGTGTCTTGATATTGCGCTTGGGCCGTACGGGGACCCTCCCGGAGTCTGTACACCCCTAGTGAGCGCAGGGTACCCATTGTGATGTGAAATATAGCCCGAGGGGTTGATATTGTGATGTGATATGCCCGAGGGGCTGATGTTGTACCATGTGATATGCCCGAGGGGCTGATGTTGTACCATGTGATATTATGCCCGAGGGGCGTGTTTTTAAATGATACTAAGCCCGAGGGGCGATTTTCTATCTTTCTTTTACTTCACATCATTTACTTGCAAAGTTACATGTTTTTACCTGTTGAAAGGAGGTTTTACTCGATTTCTCACTGATTTACTATTTGCGAATGATGTTTTAAATGCTTCATTATAGACTGCCTTGTGCTTTGTGTGTTTTCTTACTTTCAGCCATTATTTATATGTATTACTCACTGAGTTGGAAGTACTCACATTACTCCCTGCACCATGTGTGCAGATTCAGGCGTTGTTGGTTCCGCCCCGGAGTATTGATTTCTCATGTCTAGGTGGTGATTCAGAGACTACGAGGTAGTTATTGGCGTCCGCAGCCCCGT
Organism: Nicotiana obtusifolia; assembly: GCA_002018475.1. NCBI lineage: Eukaryota > Viridiplantae > Streptophyta > Magnoliopsida > Solanales > Solanaceae > Nicotiana > Nicotiana obtusifolia. The sequence continues at coordinate 358,928 of MCJB01050819.1, read as the reverse complement.
ATCTCTTTCATCTTGTTGTTCCTATGATCTTCAGAAATTGTGCCAGATATTGTAATTAGTAATCTTGTTATTAGGATTCATTAGTTGCTCATGACATTGTGACACCCCAGTTTGGGCTGTAGTCGGGATGGTTAGCTACGTTTTTCCGCATGTGATGGCTTCAAACTATGCTTGTGTTGTTTTCTTGTTAATTAACTGTTTGAATGAGACTTTGTTGAATTGGCTGGCCTTGTCTTCATGAGAGGCGCCATCACGACCGGGTTCGGGGTTAGGGTCGTGACAGCTTGGTATTANTACTTAACCGTACTTATATTATTTTTGTATTATTAACTGTTTAAATGAGGTTTGGTTCAAATCGGATGGCCTTGTCTTCATGAGAGGCGCCATCACGACCGGGTTCGGGGTTAGGGTCGTGACAGCTTGGTATTAGAGCCTAGGTTACATAGGTCTCACGAGTCATGAGCGGGTTTATTAGAGTCTCGCGGATCGGTACGGAGACGTCTGTATTTATCTTCGAGAGGCTGCAGAACCTTTTTCGGAAAACTCCATATTCTTGAAATTCTTGTCGTGCAAACTTATTGATCAGAGCACTAAAACTTCTGTCATTCTATTTTCTCACAGATGGTGAGGACGCGAGATACCAGACGAGGTGGACGACCACCAGTGCCACCTACTGAGGCCACCAGAGGCCGTGGGCGCGGTCGTGGTCGTGGCAGAGACAGAGCAGCTAGGGCAGCACCTGTCGATCCACCAGCTGCCCCAGCTCAGGATCAGGCTCCAGTGGCACCGGCTCAGGCACCAACTGTGCCTATCGTTATTCCAGGTCTTCAGGAAACCTTGGCTCAGATTTTATCAGTTTGCACGGGCCTAGCTCAGGCGGTTTCAGCCACCACAATAGCAGCTACTTCACAAGCCGGGTAGGTAATCAGACCCCCGCCACTCGCACACCTGAGCAGGAAGTACAGGGACCTCAGATGCCGGGGGCACCTCCAGCCCAGCCGGTTGCACCAGCCCAGGAGTTCACAGTACCAGTTATGACAGATGATGAGCAGCGTCGTCTTGAGAGGTTTGGCAGACTCCAGCCTCCATCATTCAATGGTGCTGAGGGCGAGGATGCCCAGGGTTTTCTTGACAAGTGTCAGCGAATGCTCCGAACAGCCGGGATTCTTGAGTCTAGTGGTGTGGCATTCACCACCTTTCAGTTTACGGGAGCTGCCTTCACTTGGTGGGAGGCGTATGAGAGGCATAGGCCGGTTGATGCAGCGCCCCTTACTTGGCAGCAGTTCTCCGCTCTTTTCTTGGAGAAGTATGTGCCGCAGTCCCGCAGAGAGGAGCTACGTAGACAGTTCGAATGGTTGCGACAGGGGGATATGATTGTGTCGCAGTATGATTCGAGGTTTTCTGAGTTGGCTCGTCATGCTGTCTGGATGGTTCCGACTGATCATGAAAGGATGAGGAGGTTTGTGGATGGCCTTAACTATCATCTCCGTATTCTTATAACCAGGGAGAGAGTATTGGGTGCTACTTTTGAGGAGGTGGTTGATATAGCTCGCGAGATTGGGACAGTTCGCTGTCAGGAGCGAGAGGAGAGGGAGGCCAAGAGGCCTCGAGGATCGGGTAGTTACAGTGGTGCTCCTTCGAGGGGCCAGTTTCAGCAGGGTAGAGGTCGTTCCTTTAGGCCTTCTCAGCCAGCCCATCCAGAGTATCGTGGGGGCATCTGTAGGTCGTGGTTATCATGGGTTGCAGCAGGGCCAGGCATCACTCAGCGCCCTTCCCGCTAGTGCTCCGTCAGCCCAGGGTCCTTCTATGCCGAGTGCACTTGCGAGACATTTCGGTGCGAGAGGTTCCCTTCATTCCTCTTCTCCAGCACCAGGAAGTTGTTATGAGTGTGGCGAGATAGGCCACATGTGGAGGCAGTGTCCTCATCGTGGTGCTAGATCGTCCCAGCAGAGGGGTCAGCCCTTGACTTCTGCTCCAGTTACTTTACCACCCACCCAGCCAGCTAGGGGTGGAGGTCAGGCAGCCAGGGGTCACCCCAGAGGGGGAGGTCGATCAGGGGGTGGCAGGCTCGATTCTATGCTATTCCAGGCAGGACAGATGCCAGTGCTTCAGATGCCGTCATTACAGGTATTGTTTCAGTCTGCCACAAGGATGCCTCTATATTATTTGATCCCCGTTCCACCTATTCATATGTGTCCTCATATTTTGCTCATTATTTGGGTACGCCCCAGGAGTTTCTTGCTTTACCTGTTCATGTGTCTACCCCGGTGGGCGATACTGTTGTTGTAGACCGTGTGTACCGGTCATGTGTAGTGACTATTGGGAGTCTTGATACACGAGTGGACCTATTGCTACTGAGAATGGTGGATTTTGATGTCATTTTAGGCATGGATTGGTTATCTCTGTGTTGTGCTATTCTAGACTGTCATGCTAAGACAGTCACCTTGGCTATGCCGGATGTGCTGCGAATCGAGTGGTGTGGCGTGACTAACTACATTCCTAGTAGAGTGCTATCATTCTTGAAGGCCCAGCGTATGGTTGGGAAGGGTTGTCTTTCATACCTAGCGTTTGTGAGGGATGTTGGAGCTGAGACTCCAAGCATTGAATCTGTTCCATTTGTGAGGGATTTTCCCGATGTATTTCCCGCAAACCTGTCGGGCATGCCACCGGACAGAGATATTGATTTTGGTATTGACCTGGTGCCGGGCACTCAGCCCATCTCTATTCCACCGTATCGTATGGCACCAGCAGAGTTGAAAGAATTGAAGGAGCAACTTCAGGAACTCCAAGATAAGGGGTTCATTCGGTCTAGTGTGTCACCTTGGGGTGCATCGGTTCTGTTTGTGAAGAAAAAGGATGGCATGATGAGAATGTGCATTGATTACAGGCAATTGAACAAGGTAACAATCAAGAACAAGTATCCTTTGCCTCGCATTGACGATTTGTTTGACCAGCTTCAGGGAGCGCGAGTGTTCTCCAAGATTGATCTCTGTTCGGGTTATCACCAGTTAAAAATCAGGGATTCAGACATTCTTAAGACTGCTCTCCGAACTAGATATGGTCACTATGAGTTTCTTGTTATGTCTTTCGGGCTAACCAATGCCCCGACAGCATTCATGCAGTTGATGAACAATGTTTTTCGGCCTTATCTAGATTCGTTCGTAGTTGTATTTATCGATGACATTCTGGTGTACTCACGTAGCCAGGAGGAGCACGCGGAGCATTTGCGAATTGTATTGCAGATATTGAGGGAGGAGAAACTCTATGCGAAATTCTCTAAGTGTGAATTTTGGCTCGGTTCAGTGGCTTTCTTGGGGCACGTAGTGTACAGCAAGGGTATACAGGTTGATCCAAGGAAGATAGAGGCGGTTCAGAGTTGGCCTAGACCGTCCTTAGCCACAGAGATTCTTAGTTTCCTTGGGTTGGCAGGCTATTATCACCGATTTGTTCAGGGATTTTCATCTATTGCATCGCCCTTGACCAAATTGACTCAGAAGGGTGCTCCATTTGTATGGTCGGACGAGTGTGAGGAGAGCTTTCAGAAGCTCAAGACAGCCTTGACCAATACTCCAGTATTGGTCTTACCATCAGCTTCAGGTGCATATACTATGTATTTTGATGCTTCGAGAGTTGGGATTGGTTGTGTATTGATGCAGGAGGGTAGAGTTATTGCTTATGCTTCTCGTCAGTTGAAGCCCCATGAGAAGAACTACCCCGTGCATGATTTGGAGCTGGCTGCCAGAGTCCATTCATTGAAGATTTGGAGGCATTACTTGTATGGCGTGTTTTGTGAGGTGTTTACTGATCATCATAGCCTCCAACATTTTTTCAAGCAAAAGGATCTCAACTTGAGGCAGCGGAGATGGTTGGAATTGCTCGAGGATTATGATATCACTATACTGTATCATCCTGGAAAAGCCAATGTGGTGGCCGATGCTTTGAGCCCAAAGGTGAGTATGGGGAGTTTGGCGTATATTCCAGTTGGAGAGAGACCCCTTGCAGTTGATGTTCAGGCCTTGGCCAATCAGTTCGTGAGGCTAGATATTTCGGAACCTAGTCGGGTGTTGGCCAGTGTGGTTTCTCGGTTTTCCTTATACGATCGCATCAAAGGGCGCCAATATGACGATCCGCATTTGCTTGTCCTTAGGGACAGAGTTCATCATAATGATGCTAGAGATGTTACAATTGATGATGATGGAGTGTTGCAAATGTAGGGCCGGATTTTCGTGCCCAATGTGGATGGGCTTCGGGAGTTGATTCTGGAGGAGGCCCATAGTTCGCGGTATTCTATTCATCCGGGTGCCGCGAAGATGTATCAGGACTTGAGGCAACATTATTGGTGGAGAGGAATGAAGAAAGATATTGTGGCATTCGTGGCTCGGTGTCTCAACTGTCAGCAGGTAAAATATGAGCATCAGAGACCGGGCGGCTTGCTTCAGCAGATGACTATTCCCGAGTGGAAGTGCGAGCGGATCACCATGGACTTTGTTGTTGGACTTCCACGGGCTTTAAAGAAGTTCGATGCTATCTGGGTGATTGTGGATCGGCTGACCAAGTCTGCACACTTTATTCCTGTGTGTACTACCTATTCTTCAGAATGGTTGGCAAGGATTTATATCCGAGAGATCGTTCGGCTGCATGGTGTTCCCGTTTCTATCATTTCAAATAGAGGTATTCAGTTTACTTCGCAATTTTGGAAAGCCGTGCAGAGGGAGTTGGGTACTCAGGTGGATTTGAGCACAGCTTTTCATCCTCAGACGGATGGGCAGTCCGAACGTACCATTCAGATACTGGAGGACATGTTACGTGCATGTGCTATTGACTTTAGAGGTTCATGGGATGAGTTTCTACCGCTTGCAGAGTTTGCTTATAACAAAAGTTACCAGTCGAGTATTCAGATGGCTCCATATGAGGCTTTCTATGGGAGGCGGTGTAGATCTCCAGTTAGTTGGTTTGACTCCCAGCGAGGCTAGGCTATTGGGGGCTGACTTAGTTCAGGATGCTCTAGAGAAGGTGAAAGTAATCCAGGAGAGGCTCCGTACAGCGCAGTCGAGGCAAAAGAGTTATGCCGATAAGAAAGCCCGAGATGTGTCCTACATGGTTGGTGAGAAGGTCTTGCTGAAGGTTTCGTCCATGAAGGGTGTTATGAGATTCAGGAAGAAAGGGAAATTGAGTCCTCGATTGATTGGGCTGTTTGAAGTACTTCGGAGAATTGGGGAGGTGGCTTATGAGCTTGCTTTGCCACCCAGCCTGTCGAGTGTACACCCAATATTTCATGTTTCCATGCTTCGAAAGTATATTGGAGATCCGTCTCATATTTTGGACTTCAGCATGGTTTAGTTGGATGATGATTTGACCTATGATATGGAGCCAGTGGCGATTGTGGTCGTTAGGTTTGGATGTTGAGGTCCAAGGATATAGCTTCAGTGAAAGTGCAGTGGAGATGTCATCCCGTGGAGGAGGCTACCTGGGAAACCGAGCGGGAGATGCGGAGCAGATATCCTCACCTATTTGAGACTTCAGGTATGTTTCTTGACTCGTTCAAGGACGAACATTTATGTAAGAGGGGGAGAATGTGACGATCCGGCCAGTCGTCTCATGAGTTACCGCTCCGTCTTCCCCATTTTTTGTCTCATTATGTTTCATTATCTGTGTTTTACGTAACCAAGTTGAGTAGTTGCATTCGGAGTGAGTTTGGAAAGAAATGAGACACTTAGTCTCTTTTAAGAAAGATTTAAGTTGGAAAAGTCAATCGGATGTTGACTTATGAGTTAGAGGGCTCGGATGTGGGTTCCGATGGTTCGGTTAGTTTCGAGAGGTGATTTATGACTTAGGAGTGTGATCGGAATTGCTTTTTGAGGTCCTGTGCAGAATTAGGCTTAAATTGGTGAAGTTAGAATTTTGGCGATTTCCGGTGGTTAGGCGAAATTTTGATCCGAGGGTCGGAATGGAATTCCAAGTTGTTGTTGCTTCGATATGTCATTTGGGATGGGTGTGCAAAATTTCAGGTCATTCGGACGTGGTTGGTTGGGTTTAGACCAAAAGAGCGATTTAGAAGATTTTGGAACTCTTAGGCTTGAATCCGACGCGAATTTGATATTGGGATGTTGTTTTGAGCGTTCCGAAGGTTGGAACAAGTTTGAATGATGTTATGGGATATGTTGGCATGTTTGGTTGAGGTCCTAGTGGCCTCGGGTGAGTTTTGGGTGGTTAAACAGACTAATTCACCGTTGAAAAAATTTGCAGAAAACTAGAGTCGAGAATGCGGTTGCATTTCTCAAATGCGGACCGCATATCTCACAATGAGATCGCAAACCCAGGTAGATTTCTGGGCAAAAATTCATGTCAGGAATGTGGTCTGAAATGCGGACCGCATATCTTACATTAAAATCGCAGACCAAGGCAGACTTCTGGACAAAAAGCAAGGTCAAAAATGCGATCAAACCATACCTCACATTGAACTGCGATGAAGGCTAGGGTTACAATCTGCGATGGTCGCGCCCAAAATGCGGACCGCATATCTGTTATGCGACAGATATGTGATCGCATTTTAAACCTGACTGGTGCGTTTTGTCTCGATTTTTGACCCCTTTATAAATAGAAACAAGTGCCCATTTGCCATGCAAAAAACCCACTGTCGTTACCCACGAAGAGAAACACCTCCAAACACCATAAATCACGGCAAATCAACCTCAAAACTATATCCAAAGGGGACTTTCTTGGACAAATTCTTAAAGGAAGGAGTTTTGGCCATCTTGAACATAAGTGGAGCCAAAGAACTCGGATTTAAGCGAATTTTGGGGCGATTCTTGGAGGATTTTCAAGGGAAACATCGGGGTAAGTGTTCTTAACTCAACCTTGGTCAAATTTCTCCGGTATATCGCTATCTTTAGTATCTAATTGGTGATTTAAGTGGGAAAATCTGTGAAAAACCCTTAAGTTTAGATTTTAAGACTTGGAGGTCGGACCGATGCCGGAATTCGATAAATATTCGTATGGTTGAACTTGTTGGGAAATAAGGAACCCATTGATGTGAAAATTTATGAATTTTGAGAAGTGGGCCCGGGGCTCGGGCTTTGCTAATTTCGTATTTTCCTAATATTTTTCGATTGTTTCGCTTGGGCTTTGTTCCCTCAGCGTATTGTGACGTATTAGTTCTAATTTTGGATAGATTCGATGCGCGTGGAGGCCAATTCGAAGGGCAAAGGCGTCGCGGGCTAGGAATTTAGCTGGTTCGAGGTGAGTAGTGATTGTAAATAATGTTCCGAGGGTTTGAAACCCCGGACTTGCACATCGTAGTGCTATATTGAGGTGAGGAACGCGCTCGATAATGAGCGTGGGGTCATTTACTACTGGGGGTTGTGACTTGGTCCATCCAGATTGATTATTTTACTACGCATTTGATTGAAACTTACTTGTTATCATCTTGATTTGGGCTGATTGCCATATTTGGGCTCCGTGCCAATTGTTTGAACCCTTCGGGGATTTTTGTCACTATTCCTCACTATTTGACATATTACTTGAACTCAGTCATGCTGTTTTCCACTACTTTATAACTCAGCCACTTTTACTCAAGTTTTGAGATTTAAATGATATTTAAATGTTGTTTTGGGCTGAGACTACTGTTTTACTACGCCCGAGGGGCATGTGATGATTTTCTGATTGAGTGCGGCCGAGGGCCAAATGTGATGTTTTTACTGAGTGATATGAGGCTGAGGGCCTGAGATACTTTTTATGCCACGAGGTGGCTTGTGATTAATAATGAGGCCGGGGGCCTGAGATACTGTATATGCCACGAGGTGGCTTGTGACTGATATGAGGCCGAGGGCCTGAGATACTTGATATACACCACGAGGTGGCTTGATTGATATGAGGCTGAGGGTCTAGATATACGCCACGAGGTGGCTTGATATTGCGCTTGGGCCGTAAGGGGCCCCTCCCGGAGTTTGTACACCCCTAGTGAGCACAAGGTACCATTGTGATGTGAAATATAGCCCGAGGGGCTGATATTGTGATGTGATATGCCCGAGGGGCTGATGTTGTGCCATGTGATATTATGCCCAAGGGGCGTGTTTTTAAATGATACTGAGCCCGAGGGGCGATTTTCTATCTTTCTTTTACTTCACACCGTTTACTTGAAAAGTTACATGTTTTTACCTGTTGAAAGGAGGTTTTACTTGATTTCTCACTGATTTACTGTTTGCGAATGATGTTTTAAATGCTTCATTATAGAATGCCTTGTGCTTTGTGTGTTTTCTTACTTTCAGTCATTATTTATATGTATTACTCAGTGAGTTGGAAGTACTCACATTACTCCCTGCACTATGTGTGCAGATTCAGGCGTTGTTGGTTCCGCCCCGGAGTATTGATTTCTCCTATCCAAGCGGTGATTCAGAGACTACGAGGTAGTTGTTGGCGTCCGCAGCCCCATATCTCTTTCATCTTGTTGTTCCTATGATCTTCAGAAATTGTGCCAGATATTGTAATTAGTAATCTTGTTATTAGGATTCATTAGTTGCTCATGACATTGTGACACCCTGGTTTGGGCTGTAGTCGGGATGGTTAGCTACATTTTTCCGCGTGTGCTGGCTATTAAACTATGCTTGTGTTGTTTTCTTGTTAATTAACTGTTTGAAATGAGACTTTGTTGAATTGGCTGGCCTTGTCTTCACGAGAGGCGCCATCACGACTGGGTTCGGGGTTAGGGTTGTGACAATAACAAGGATGCACGCCCGAGTGGCCACCAGATGTACCTGCCTCAGTACCTGCACAATTAGTGCATTAGTGCAGAAGTGTAGCATGAGTATGTAAATCAACGCGTACTGCGTAAGTATCTAGTCTAACCTCAAAGAAGTAGTGACGAGGGGTTGACATCGACACTTTCTAGAGGTCAAGACATAACTACATGAATTATCAATAGGCATGAAACACAACAACAATAAAGGAATAAGAAATACTATAAGTAACATGATCCTTCAACATAATGATAGTAAAAATCCCCAAATATCATGTACTATCTAAAAAAGATAAGAACCATCAAGTAAATATCAATCTCAAGTCAAGGGGAAATATCATGTATATTCTGACTCTTGGCGATATTACGCACGAATTATGCCGCAGCCCGATCCCAAATAAACATGTACAATGCCGAGGTCGTACGACCCGATCCATGGATGCATCTCAAATATACTATCATAGTCGTACGACCCAATCCAAAATGCTATTTCATAGCAATGCCGAGGCTTACGGGCGGATCCACAAGAATAGAGGAGCTTTTCGAACTACGGGTCAAACAATTACAACACAAGGATTGGCACATAAGAAAGCATGATTTTTACGAACAATCAATTATTATCCCTAATCAAATTTCAATTGTAAATTATAGTAATTAAACTAACAGGTTGAGCTCAAGTAGTACAAATATTGCATGGTAAAGTCCTAAGTCTACCCGGACATAAACACGATTTTAGCTACATATGGACTCTCGTCACCTCGTGCGTACGTAGTAGCCACAATAAGTAGCACATAACAAATATAGCACCTACGGGGATAATTCCCTCTTACAAGATTAGGCAAGAGGCTTACCTTGCTTCAAAGTCCTCTTCGCGACCTCAAACCATAGTAATAGCCTCAAAATAACACCGAGCAACCCGAAACTAGTAAAAATTCATACAAAATAATCGATATATGCTCCAAAGTTCATAATTCATATATTAGAGTAATTTTCCAATCCAATTCGGAAAGTTCCTAAAGTCACTCACAGGCCCACGTAGCTGGATCCTGAAAAGTTTTGTAGATAAATGTTACCCTTGACCTTATGAACTAGCATATATACCTAATTTCATAGTCAATTTCGTGGTCAAATTATATTTTTACTAAACCCTAGGTTTTCTAACAAAATCCCACAATTTCTACAATTTTTATGTTAAAATCTACCCATACTTTATGTATTAAATTCACATTGGGTATAAATCTCTTACCTTAAAATGCTAGATGAAAATATCCCTCCAAGAAGCTGCAATTTCGGCCAAGAAAAGTAAGAAATGAAGAAAAATAACCTAACTCCTGACTTTTAAAAATGATTCTACCCAGTGATCCTTCTTCGCGATCGCAAAAAGCTCCTCGCGACCGCGAAGGAAAGTCTGCCATCGCCCTAGAAATTCTCTTCGCGAACGCGGCCAGGTACTCACGATCGCGAAGGAAGCCCGGCGGAAGCTCCATGAACGTGATCTTCCCTTTGCGAACAAGAAGGGAAATGACTTGCTGAACCCCAGATCCAATTCCTTATACGTGAACACGAGCTTTCCATCACAAATGTGAAGGCAACTGGCCCCTAAGCCTTCTCGAAAGCAATCCCACAACCACAAATGCGAAGCTCAAAAGTGACTCAGCCTCAAATCTTTCATCACAAACGTGCTAACCCCTCAATGTTCACGAAGAAGGAAACCAGCACCAAAAAATTTGCCAAATCAAACTTAGTTCCGGGTGGTCCGGAACACATCCGAGCCACCTAGGACACCGTCCAAATGTAACAACAAGTCCCTAAACATAATTCGAACCAGCTCAATGTCTTGGAACACGTAAAACAACATCGAAACCAAGTATGCACCTCAAAATCAAATTAATCAACCTTTGAACTCAGATTTCTTCTAACTAGCTCCGAACTCGATGAATCATATTTAGACAACTCGAAATGACGCCAAATTTTACACACAATTCAAAAATCACAATACAAACCTATTCCAAGGCTCGAAATCCCAAACGGACATCGATAACACAAAATTCTACTTCGAACCAAACTTATTAAACTACAAAACCTTCAAGACGCCAACTTTCAGCAATAAGCGCTGAAACGCTCCCGAATCACCCAAAACACCATCCAACCACACGTCCAAGTAAAAAATCATCATACTAAACTATTGAAACCTTTAAATCTCGGTTCCAAGGCTGTTTGCTCAAGGTGTTGACTCAAGTCAAACTTGTCTACCATAGGCCACAATTGTGGAACTAAGTGTTCCGACTACAACCCGAACCTTTTCAAAATCAAACCAATCATTACCGCAAGTCATAATAGTAAAAGCACATATGGAAAGTTTTATATAGAGAACATGGATCTAGAAAGTAAAACAACCGGTCAGGTCTTACGGTAGCTCTTATTGGGTGAATATTGTTGTCATTAAAGATGAATAAAAGGTGTGAAAGTTGTGTGAATGTGTTTGTTAACTTGCTGGGTATGTTGTCAAGTTGAATTTGAGGCAAGGAAAGGAGTAGAAAGGCTTGAATGGGGTTCAATTCGAACTCGCCGCTCGTCATGATGATTAGTTGATTCGTTGGTAACACTTGTGTGCTTGCTTTGTTCAGTAGAATAAGACATATTACAGACTATTTGGATTGGAATTTTTGAAGCAGGAAGGCAAATGTATGTTAAGGCTAAACCCGCCCTTCATTTTGGCATGATCCCATAACCAAATACATTTGATAACGAGACACAAAGAGAAGTTCATACTCCTGAATTTATGTACATTATCCTAATCTCATAAATTATAGTATTTTTCTTTAGCGGGACATTATGTTCTGTTATGTATTATCTTCTTTCAGTCAAGAGAGTTAAGGATCTATATCTATATATCTATATATCTATATATCTATCTATCTATCTATCTATCTATCTATATATATATATATATATTATTTTCACCATCACCGAGCTATAATCGGTGGGCAGCCCCAATTAGGCAGCCTCAGATCAGATGGTAAGTTATGTATGCAGAGCCTACTGTGTCCGAGCACCTATGAGCGAGCCTAGAATGGTTGAGTAATAATTTAGATATTGAGCCTAGTATGCAGAGCGTCTATGAGAGATCGTACTACGGTAGAGCAGTTACAGATATCGATCCTAGTATGGCTGAGTGCCTATGAGCGAGCATACTATGGCCGAGCAGTTACACGTATCGAGCTTCTAGGGCTGGGCTATTTTACTTACTATATTGAGAGAGTTGAGTCAGTATCAGCAGGTAATATCTTCAGATCATCTTTCACTCCAGTTACTTTTAGTTATTATATTGTTAGTTCAATTTCAACTGTCAATTATTCTATTGCCTTACATACTCGGTACATCATTTCGTACTGATGTCCCGTTTGCCGGGATCTTGCATTTCATGCCTGCAGGTCCTGATAGACCTTCCTAGTGGACAGAACCAAACATTAGCTAGATTGGTAAGCTCCACTCCCCGAAGTTACCACGCCTAGACTTTGGAGTACATTTTATATATACAAGTTTTATAGGTAGGTTGAGGCCCTGTTCTGACCATGATACAGTTATATTATCTGTATAAGCTTGTAGATGAGTCGTGAATATTTTGTATGTCAGTATTGTGGCTTTTCCAGCGTTGTGTACATATTCAATTTGATATTGCTGGTTGTAGAAGCTCATGGTAGTGTCGTCAGCCTGCATAATTCTGTGTATGAGCTTTTGGATATGTTACCCCTCAGATGAGATGGACATTATCTTCAGATGATTCAGAATATGGCCTCCTTAACCTTGATTGGCATTGTGAGCTTGTAGGTAGGCTTCGTCAGCCTATATTGAGGGCTACCCTTCTAGAGTTCACAGTTACCGAGTGGTACGCTCGAGCCGAGTATGGCACCGGGTGCCAGCCACGCCTCCCCATGTTGGGGCATGACAAGCTTGGTATTAGAGCTAGTATGTCCTACGGAGTCTGCAAGTCGTGTCTAGTAGAGTCTTGTTTATTAACGTGTTATGCGCCGCATTAAATAATTAGGAAGCTACAAGGCATTTATGAGTCTGTTACCCTTCTATCAAACCAAATCATGCTATAGAGCTGAGTCATAAGAGTTTGAGTGAAGACTTATGTTTGCTAATGATACAGAGATGCTAGCAACTAGAAAGATTACAGGTAGCCGGAGGACTTATATAGCAGCAGGTAAGGGCACTAGTATAGAAAGAGTTCTTGACGACGTGGCCTAATTTGAGGCACTATCAGATCGTGCGTACATGATGTGCAAATTTCTCGCTTAAGACCCTAAGTTGGGAATATCTAACTTACCCCGGGAATAGCAGGCCATAAGAGTATAAGAAGGTAAACGTATAAGTTTCAACAGGTAATAAAAGCAAGGTGAAGAAGGGCACGAGGTATCCAGCTAGTGGAGATTCAATATTTACAATTCAGGCAAAGAAATTTAAGTATTCTGAGTTACCTTCAACAGTAACAAAGATATGCATAATTGGCCACACCCATCTTAATTATGCCCTATGAGAGCTAACATATATAGTTTAAGAGAAGGATGGGATATCAGGATCCAACTTGCGTTAGAGTAACCCAAAATGGTGGATGGATTGTTAACTTTAACTGACATTTTGAAAGATATTGCAAACATGAGAATAGTTCTCCTTGTGACACACCCAAGTGGTGCAATCTAGAGTAGTACAATCATATATGAATACTAGAATGTTCAGAAAATTCAGAAGATAGACACTGGAATCCTAGAAGGGATGAATATTAACCTTAGTATGACTCTCGTCCCTAGTAAAGAGAGAATGTTAGGTGAGCCGAGGAGCCAGTGAGATAGAGCAAGGGCAGCTAAAAGCGAAAGAATGTGTTGTTGAAATTTTCAGAATAAGGTGATAGACAAAAACATTAGCAGGAGAATAAGAAGAGAGAAAATGAAGCATTATGAGTAAGATGTGATAAATGGGTGATTATGGTAAATCAAAATGTGACAGGATGACAGAGTCTATAGTCAAGTGAAGGAAAAAAGAAGAAGAGACAGGTCTTGAGACTATAAGAGAGTATAAGCCATAAAGTCATATCCTCATTTCGAGAAATGAGTTGGTGACTCCAACGTGGTTACGCGAAATCTAAGTTAGACCCCTCAGCGTAATAGAAATCAATATGGGCTAGTAAATAAGATAAAACTAACATTAATTAGGGAACGGAGGATTTGATAATAGTCGACATCGTGAGAATTTTGGATACCGCGTTCTGAAAATAATTGAATGGACAACAGAAGAATAACGTTTAAAGGTCATTCATGAAGATGCTTCCATTTAGCAAGCGTTGTGAGCATAGTTAAGCTTAAGGGACTAAGTGTGCCAGTTACTAGGTGTCACCCTCGAGCGTAAGAAATTCAGCTTTCCCTGGTACAAATGGGTTACGGCAAGGCGAGTAAGGGTAATTAAAGATGTGAAAAGACGCCGAAGATGAAGAGGTAAAACATCTACATGTAAAACTTTAGAGCATTAAATGTAACTACTCCCCTAAAGCAGGGAAGATATTTTGATATGAATTAAGTTGGAGTTAAGTGGTTCAGGTAAATATAGAATGGTAAAGGAAGAATGTGGTAAAAAGGCAAAAGGAATGAGATCATGTTTATTCAGATCCTATAGATACGTCACGACTCCAGAATGTTATGCAAGCACGATGCCGGATGAAGCAATAATGGTTCCCGACCAGAATGTTATTGATAAATGAGTGCAAATGGACACTTAATACATAAGGAGCCAGTGCAAGAGGTATGATAAGACAAAATACATAACCCAAGAGAGATTAATCAGAATATAGATATGAGAACGAGTAGTTAGTAGTTAATTCAGGAAGAACCTACTTATGGCTAGACAAGAGGTCACAGATAAATCAACAGATCATGCAAGATAAACGTAGTGAACCCCATCATAGAGAATTCAGTCTCGCAGATATGAGATCGTAATCATGAAGAGAGTTGGGGTAGTTAAAGGTACCATATAAGTGTTACGAAAATAAAAGAGAGTGTTACTGGAGAGGCAATAAAAAATTTGAGTTCAGAAGTAACCCCATGAGCACAAGGGCACGAAGATAAGTAACTAAGGATAATTATAGGCAAGTAAGAACATCAAAAATTTCGACAGGTATACGATGTAATAACCTCGCAGCTTTACAAGAGATAGAGGGTCTTCCCTAAGTACTGCCAGGAAGACAAGCTGAGGAAATAAAGAAGAATTCTTCGACCCAAGCATAGTAATCAAAAGAAGAAATGATCTTGTAACAACAGTCTCATTAGAATATTGTATACACTCCATAAGAAAGTGGCACCTATCGTGATTAATGAATGGGAAGTAAAAATCAAAAGTCATATTCAAGATCATATGAGTTACACGAAATTCTTGTACACGTGGTCACAAAAATAAGACAAGTGTTCATGCAACAAGTGGTAGAACGACCAGGAAAAGTAATTGCTTATGTTTAAAGAAAAATGAGAAGGCATGAAAGGAATTATTCGATTTATGACTCCCAGAGTTATTTACATTGTGACCACACTTAAGATATCAGAGTGTTATCCATGCAACATATATGTTGACATTCTTATAATAATAGGAGACTCCGGTATAAGTTAAAAGAAAGAATTGAGTCCCCGCCACAGACAAAGGCTTGATTTGTTAGAAGATTATGATATGAATGGTCCATAGCATCCATGAAAGGCTAATCTAATAGCTGATACCCCGAGCCGTAGATTGAAAGACAGCTTAAGCCTTCTTAAAGGTTAAGAGAGAAGAGGAAGCTCGAGAGTTATGTCAGCTAAGAAAATCAGGGGTCCGAGTATTAGACCTAGATGGTTTTAGAAATCGTGACTTAGAACATTGTAGAATCACTTCTAATAGAAGAAGTGCAAGAAAGATAGCACAACAACCTTATTCTATAACAACTCTACGATAAAGTTTGTTAGAAGTACCAGCCTTAGATTAACAAAAGATGGAGTGGAGATGACAGGGTAAATATGTGCCCCTACTATTGTGGGACTCCGAGACATTACCATGCGGAGGGAGCATATTTTTACCATTCGAGTAAAGAACACAGACGACAACAACATCGTAATCTAGAATACTACAGAAATAAGAAGACATGATTTGAGATGAGTGACATCATATGGTGAATACTTCAAAGATGATCGCGGACTATAAAGTATAACATGGATGAACAATTCTCCGAATCGATAGTCCAGCTAAAAGGCGTCTGTTATTAAAAGCTATGCTAAAAATAGAAATGTTAGCTTTTACAGAAATACCATAATTTAAAAGATGAAGAATGTGAGTGAGCTAAGATGACAAGTCAAGTATAAATTTTTATGTGACCGGGATAAGTCAGGTGAGCTCTTATTTTGGACTTGCAGTACTTATGATTGATGGCCTTGTGAAGCCAAGTGTTGCTATTTATAGACACTGGCCTAGTGTGGCATGTATAGCATGTTTCTGGCTGTGTGCAAGTTGGTTTTAGTCTAGTATATAGAGGAGACTATGGCATAATTTTGCAAGTCTCTAAGAGTTAACATTCGAGGACGAATGTTCCTAAGAGAGGAAGGATGTTACAACCCGTGCTTTCACGTTGGAATACATCTTAAGAGAATCAATATAATCCAAAGAGTTAAAGGACTTTTGCAAATATAGTGATGAGTTAACACAGGTGTAATAGAAGTATCGTTAGGGTTGAAGGATAAACGAATCAAAGATGTTATAACCCGTATTTTCGAGGTAAAACTAGGAGTGCATAATATTCTATCTAGGTAGTGTTTTAAGGTACTTGCATATGTAATATTTGTACGTTAAGTTTTGAGTCAAACAAGTCGTAAAACAAAAGTCGACAAAAGTTGCCGCAAGATACATTCATAATTTTACTGAAATTGGGTCTAATGTCACTGAGCTTTTCTCTCAATATACTTTGCGTTTCAGGATGATCCACCCATCAAATTGAACATCTACAAGTCTAGTTTCAAATGCATTAAACCGTTATCGATACGACATCAGAGTAGAGCAGGTAGTCCTTATAGGACCCACCTGGGTGGTGGATGCTTATCCTTTTGTTATAAAAATGGGTTTACCTTAGAAATGACCCTTAAACCTTTGAGAGATATTAGAGAGCCTTTGGATAGATATGGGGTGTGCTCTGGTTGACAAATGAGATAGATAAGGGCCTTCCCACCTAAATCTAACATCAAACACCCCGTAAAGGTAGTAGAAAGCGCTTCTATCATGTTGTTATTGCATTAAGGGTTTGTTTGGACGAAGAAAGATTTCATGGACAAGTTATTCTCGCTGTGTAAGGTATTATTTTCATCTTTCTACTTGTGCTTAAACTTGTTTGGCCATGGCAGTGTTCATTAGATTAGAAATTGTGGAAGAGACTCTGAAATCGGTTGAAGTACTTTAGTATTGTATTGTTGGGCTTTTGAAGGTTCTTGTGATGCTGTAAATCTATTTAATGGTTATATATGTTTCTGGTTGCAGTTGTGAACTTGGGAAAGTAAGAGAAGTAGGGGAGATGCAGTTGTTTCGTAAAATGAGCTAGTTGCTTGATACGTTACTAGTTGCCTCAGAGTTAAACTTGATATGGAGATTCTTGTTGTTGTCCTTTTGTTGGACTGTTTTGAGGCTATGTATACGGCTTCCTATGGCTGGAAATTAAAGGAAATAACTTGGTTATGATGATTTTGTTGTTTTTTATGCTTGTCTATTGGTTGGTTGGATAGATGACGTTACGAACTAAAAAGAATAGCCACAAGAATGCGTAGAAGTTGTTTGTGATATGGTAGCTCTTATTAGGTGACTATTGTTGTTAACTTGCTGGGTATGTTGTCAAGTTGAAGTTGAGGCAAAGAAAGGGGTATAAGGGCTTGAATGGGGCTCAATCCGAGCTCGCCACTCGTCGTGATGATTAGTAGATTATTTGGTAACACTTGTGTACTTGCTTTGTTTTGTAGAATAAGGCGTATTACAGACTGTTTGGATTGAAATTGTTGAAGGAGGAAGGCAAAAGTATTTTAAGTCTAAACCTTTCCTTTATTTTGGCATGATCCCCTAACCAAATGCATTTCATAACGAGACATAAAGAGAAGTATGTATTCCTAAATTTGCACATTATCCTAGTCTCATAAGTTATAATATTCTCCCTTATCGGGACTTTATATTAAGTTAAGTATTGTCTTCTTTCAGTCAAGAGTGCAGAGGGTCTATACATATATACAATATTACAATATTTTTACCACCACTAAGCTATAATCGGTGGGCAGGCCCCTATTGAGCAACCTTTGATAAGATGGTAAGTTATATACCGAGCCTACTGTGACTGAATACCTATGAGCGGGACCGTAATGGCCGAGTAATGATTTATATACTGAGCCTAGTATGGCCAAGTATCTAAGAGCGAGCCTACTATAGCCGAGCAGTTACACCTACCAATCCTAGTATGGCTGTGTGCCTATGAGCGAGCCTACTAGGGCCGAGCAATTACATATACCAAGCCTTCTAGGGTCGGATAGCTAGTTAACTTACTATATTGAGAGAGTTGAGTCAGTAGTAACAGGTAAGCATATCTTCAGACCATCTTCAACTCCCAATTTCTTTCAGTTATTATATTATCATTGAGTTTCAGCTTTTAGTTATTCCATTGACTTACATATTCGGTACATTAATTCGTACTAATGTCCCTTTTGCCGAAGATGTTGTATTTCATCCCCTCAGGTCATGATAGACAGCCGGATAGACCTTCCTAGTAGATCGAGCCAGATATCAGCTGGTTGGTAAGCTCCACCCCCCCTCCTCCCCGAGTTACCGGTCTAAACTTTGGAGTTCATTTTATATATACAAGTTTGATAGGTAGGCCGAGGCCATGTCCCGACCATGATACAGTTTTGTTATCTCTAGAGACTTGTACATGAGTCCTGTATATTTTTTATGTCAGTATTATGGCCGTGCCAGCCTTGTGTACATATTCAGTTTGATATTGCTGGTTGTAGACTTTCATGGAAGTCTCGTCAGCTTGCACAGTTATATTTATAAGCTTTTGGGTATGTTCACTCCTTAGATGAGATAGACGTTATCTTCAGATGATCCAAAATATGACCTCGCCGACCTTGATGGATATTGTCAGATTGCTAATAGGCCTTGTCGACCTATGTTGAGGGCTACTCCTCTAAAGCTCATAGTTATATAGTGGTATGCTCGGGCCGAGTATTGCATCGGGTGCCAGCCAAGCCTTACCAGGTTTGGGGCGTGACATGATGCACCCCAATTACACCTTCAAATGGTATAAGGGGCCATCGTCAAATATAGAACCCAACAAGGTTAGGGCCGAACCCCTCAGTAAATACGATATAGAATAGATTACTTGTTAAGTGTGAAACTCAACTCAAAGTCTAGTATTTCTATGATAGTAAGTAACAAGGTTTGGAATCTATAACAATAACTGTAAGTTGATTAATTTATTAAATAATAATCAACATGAGACTATGTTTATATTATGTAACAAGTAGCTAAAGGGACTAAGGTTATGGTTCTCAAGGGAAGATAATGCAAATGGACATGTGGTTTAGCTAATTTTATGATATGATGTTATGAACAATGATGTCTAAATTCCTATTAAAGGTCTATCGACTCATTCAATAGTTATCACTCTTAGATTCTCTTGAAGCTAAACTGTGTGAATGTGAGTACTTAATATATTTCAAATTGAACTCTTCCTATCTCTAGGTCGAATTTATTGATGGGGTTTGAAGCCCCAAATCCTTGCTATTTGCTCTTTTCAAACCCTAACCCTCTTTCTCAAGCAAAATTAAAGGTAAAGTGGCACTATTCAATGTTTGCAACCACCAAATAAAATATAAAACATGAGAAGTAATTATAAATTACCAACTTTACTAAAATCATGCTTTATATTCATACTCACATAACTCTACCTAGAGTATTTAGCTAGAGATTAAAGAACAAGAAAAAGCATAGAAGTTAGTGTGAGACATCAATTCTTATAAAGCAACGAAGAAGATGATTTAAAAGCTTTACCAACTAGAGAGGGTAATATTGTAGGAGCCAAGATCTGAATAAGAATGACCTACAAAAACCCTAAAGGTTCTATTTATACGGTCCAACATATGTGTATAAAAATCTAATAAGAATGCCCTTCGAGATCCATCTGCAATTGCGAAATGCACCGTAGAATTGGCATGCGGTTTGCAGAATGGTCCTAGGGTTCGCAGACTGTGCCTTTGTTATCTAGATCAAGAGCCTCGGGTCTAGACTGCGGCTCGAAGAATGGACAGCAAAATAGGTTTGCCATCTACAATATAGGCCAGGTCTCACAGACTGGAGCTTCCTTGTTCTTGCTATCTTCTCATAGACTTGGTTTATGGCTCACATATCTGCTATGCGACTTACTGAATAGCTCGCAGAATGCTCTCAAAGAACTACCAGGTTCTATTTTCGTTTGGGGTTGTCTATTTCTATTTTGCGGTTCAGATACTCTTTTTGCGGCTCACATAATGGCTTGCAAAACTCCCTTAATTGTGATCCGCACTTTTGCTTGTTTTTAACACTTAAACTTCAAATTATTATAAATCATCAAATAATATAAGAAATGACAGAAAATATACATAAAGAATAGCAAAATCTTATGCAAATGGTATAGAAGGTGTCGTTTTTTATGGCACATCAACATCCCTAATATAAACTCTTACTTGGTCTCAAGGAACTAAAATACAACCTACATTATAAACTAAACAATTCCTATGCTTCAAAACGCGAGAATGACCACAATTGGTATAGTTTACAAGCATATGACTTCATAAAAGTTAACCCCTAAATGTCAAACAAAAATCCCAGAGTACTTAGCTAATCAAACAATCACTTCATGAAAATCAAGTCTCACATGATGACTATGCACTACTAGTAACTAGATATTGCACATGTACTGCAATTCGAGAAGCTTATCATTTTCCTAATTTATTAAAATTCATGCACCCTTGGAACAAAGGAAGTCCCAACACTCGCAGTAATAAATATAAGGAACATCGAACATATGCAACATTATTCACACTCAACAAGAAGTTCAAGTGTTACAAGTACCATATAATAGGCTTGCTCTCATTTAAAATGACCAATAACTTAGGAATATTTGATTTAACATCACAAAAGATATTTTCACAGCTTGTAGTGTAGGCTTGAGGACGAGTAGAATAAATATTTAGAATAAGAGTAACTATGCCCCTCCTTGAGCACTAGCCACGTCTTTCTTGCATTTCCACTTTGCTTCTTTTCCTCCTCTTTATAAGATTAACATGTACCACATAACCTTTTTCACCACTAGTCAATGATAATAAGCCACCTTGAATGGTATAGCCACAACCTTCTAGATATGCTTCCAATGCAAAGTATCAAGAGATTATATATCAGAAGTCATTTTTAAGTTTAAAGGTCTTTTGAAGCTCAGGTTTCAGCTCTATTGGCTCTAAGATTCAGTAATATGCGTCAAACTGTCAGGGAAAACATCATTGAGGGGGGCCGTTATTATGGTATAATATAAATCTTCAGCATTTCCAATATATATCAACAGCCCTAACTGAGAAATTTAACCTCATTTTCATATAATTAGCACTCAAGGAGAGATGAGTTCAAAAGATTGATATTGTCAGAAAAGGGTACAGGTTTGTAATGTGTCAGTCAAAGAAAGGCTTAAATCTCAAAAGGAGACAACTAAGGACAATCTTTATACAATGGGAAGCTTATGAGGCTACAGAAGGTTTAATTATCACAAAATAAGCCTAAGATTATTTTAACAATCAAACATAATCCTAAGATTCACGATGAAACACCAACTAGACAAGTTCTAGAAGATACAAGTAAGCACATGCATTATTTACGAACTCTCACCACACATGACATATGAACTACTTGAAATAGCTAATTTTTAATTTTTAATTGAGTGCAAGGCAACATCTCACAAAGATTAATACTCTAGCAATCACAAAGTTACGAAATGAGCCATTATTTCACAAAAATGATCGTTCATTCGCATTGCAACTCTTTTAACATTATAAAATGTTTTAAGGGGTATGATTGAATTCAAAAATGGATGACATGCTAAATCTGACATACTAGTACCAACCGTGTCGCAATACTTCATTACTAGGACCTTGGTTCTTAAAATACATCTGTCGCATCTTGTTTTCTCGCGAAAGCGAGTTTTGATATGTGACAACTCTTTTAAGTGGCTATTAAAAGAGGAGAGTCACCACCTAACAATTTTTAAGGTGCGTTGGGGCACCTATTTGCAAATAACTCTGTTTGACTAGTCCGTGTCACCAAAGAGAAGGTGTTAGGCAATCTTCGAGGTCCACAACTATGGGTTCCGGCCAAACTTTAAACTATGTGGATTTTGTTATTAGGCTAGGTGATCAAATAAATAAAAGGAAAATTAGAAGTTGAAGAGTCTTATTATAACACATGAGAAGCGGTACAAATCTTAATGACTACAAGGATACAACTATATTGATCTATGTTAAATGACTAAGTGTAGATAACAAGTACATAAAGAAAGGGGGGTCTTAAGTTTTTTAGCCTAAAGAATCACCCCGTGCAACATAAATAATACTTTGCTACTCCCTTAAGGTAGGGGTTGCTCATATTATGCAGTTGTCACAGACTATCATCTTCTGCTACCCAATTACTATGTTGAGGTTGTTACTTAAGGGTGCTCTAATTTAATTCTAAATCGTACCCTATGCGTGCACTACTCGTCCCATACCTATGGTCCAGGAGGCTTTGGACCTACTATTAGGCGATTCTATACTCAGTTTAGATTGCTCAAAATGATAAAACTAGGCGACATTCATAACAGATAGGACTTCACGTAAAGATAATTAAAGGCCCAAGTTAGCCTCCACACATAAACAACAAATGCACGCGGGCAGTTCAGGCAATATATAATTTCATAATCAAAATTTAAAGTCTTATAAGCATGGTTTCTAGGTGATTCTGGATTCCAGTATTATATAAGCAGCATATAGGTAGGTTAAAACACCGCAGGTCCTATATGCATGATTTCTAATTGTTGGTGAGGCAATAAAGCGACACGAGTTACCAGATTACTAATGCTGATATTATAACCGTGCACCTTAGGCAGACGTTAATGTCCTATAGGCATGGTTTCTAACAGTTACATAATTAGGCAGTGAGACAACTTTGAGAGTCTAGTACTAACAACGTTGATCTCATAAACAGTTCTTATTTGTGCAACAACATCCTATAGGCAGGATTTCTAACAATTGACAATTAGGATTAATTTTATAACACGTTATTCCTATAGACATGTCATCTAGGCGGGGTAGTGTAATGAAAACAACGGAAATAGTCGATTAAAAGATTAGAATCCCATGATATCTAGATGGGCGATACACTAAAATTAATAGAAGCAATTGACAAATTGATTATTTGAAGTCCTATTGACATGGTATCTAGGTTAACAAAGCATAAGTTATATGTCCTATAGGCATACTATCTAAATGTATTGTAGAAATATAGAAATGACTATGGTAGATACTTAGACTAACATGTTTGAACAATGTACAAGTGAGGTGTGCATGATTCCTATAGGCATGATTTCTATTAGTGTGCAACATACCAAATGAAATAACAAACAAGGTATGCTGAAAGAACTAGCAAATATAACACAGAGACCCTATAAGCATGTTTTCTACCCTTTCACACAAATATTGGAATACTCCAGCCCCTTTTTTATTAATCTCCCCATTATTCATTATTACAAATTATTACAGGCCCAAAATGAAATAAATACATGCCTAATCTTAAATGTAAACCAACCCAGCGATGCATTTGGGCCATCAAATGGCTTAATATTCGGACTGGTCCATGTTCCAGGCGTAGATAGTGTGCTCAAAACCACAGTACCAAGAACCAGATTCAGGAGTCCAGGCCCAACAACAAAATAATTCTCTTGCCCATACTATTTATAGAAAATTGAAGTACGAATGGCAAATCATACAAACCCCAAATCATTTAAGATAGCTCAAATTTTAAAGTGGAGCATATGCTCATTTGGACCGTAATACCACAACTAACAAAAACAAGAATTCTACATGTCCGAGGGATAAGACACACACTTGAACATCACATAAGCACCCATAGGATGTAGAGTGTATACAGAACTCATAGATTGGGCATATACGAGGGTTTTCAGATCAACAGACAAGTTCAGGGTAACAGGTTTCTTGGGATACACATGATTCGATTGCAGGAATCTAGCATACAAGAATCCACTAATAGAGGAGTTAAGCATGAGAGATCAAGGAAAGCAGGGTCATGAATTAATTTCCAGAAGGTTAACAAATAGCAATGACATGATTGAGAGATAAGGACCAGCGATGAACTTCACAAGAAAATCTTAACATAAGCATGTAGGGCAAAACATAACTTAGATTTGTAAGTTTGTGACAAGCAAAAAGTATTCATAAGAAAACCTATTAAGAAATTAAAGGTCAACAATATTGAAATCTCTACACAACAGCTAATTAGTAGGCAAGTATCTAATTCTAAGAATGTAAGTCTATAGCAAGTTCCATTGTACATACCAAGGACGACAATAGGCATGAAACACAACAAACTAGCACTAGCAAGCAGAGCCTATAGAACAGTGTTGTGGTAACCAAAAATGGTAGCAAGACATTCGACTATAGTACAATGTTGAGGCTTGGAAGTAATACAAAAATATACAGTCTGAAATGTTCAGGATTCACATAGGTATGATCATTTAAGAAAGTAACAAGTTGAGAGTTGTATATATGAGTGACTTAACATGAAGAGGGGAGAATGCATTTGGAACAATTTCTGGGCAAATATGAATTACTAGTAAGTTTTAACACAGGAGTCCAAAGCAGAGTATGAAGATACACTCATCAGGCATTAACATTAGAACCAGGCAAACATACAAAGAGTAGGAATTACCTTAGTTAACTACTCATGATTCTAAGAGTAGAACCTAAATAGTATTAGCGCATTAAAACTACAAAGAGACATTAAGGAAAACAAGATTGAAAACAAAAGTAGCGCAATAGCAGGGTCACAGAAGTTCAAGTAACATATAAGAGGGCCAGAACTTTATTTCACCTAGAAAAGAACAAGCTACTCATTTAGAAGCTTTGGACTTAGGTAATATCATAACACACAGAATTGTAAAAGTAACATCATCGAGACTGACAGTAGTAGAATATATGATAATAATACAACATTAGAAATCTCATAATAACAGGAAAAATGAACCAAACAATAGTGGCACACATAATCATCATATAAGAGGGAAGTAATTTGAGTGGTAAGGGTAAAACAACACTAACCATTTGCAAAGATAAATGAGCAAAAGAGTGAGGAATTTAGAATATCAGTAATGATTCAGCAGTAGCAATTGGTGGAAGACAGTGAAACCTCAAATCCCCAGTGCTTCAGATTTCACAAGAGCCTCGAGAAGGGCTCCGAGCAGTGCTTGCACCAGAGGATGTCGTTTTAATAGTATTATGGCCTTGGCTTTCAGCAGGCCAAGAATCCAACAGTTTCAGAAAATATTCGAGTATAACAGAGTTAGTGATTGAGTGAAAGAGGAGAATAGTGAGAGTAATAGTAGTCATGAGGTCCGTCCAAAGGGAAAATTAGGGAGGGGTTATATAGTGGTAGAATCAAGCAAGTAAACATGAAAAACAATTAATCAATCACAAAATAAGGAAAGAATATCACATGCAATCAGTAATAGAACTGGTAAAGGGGAAATCAATATTTCAAACCCTAGTTGAGTCCAGTGGCCATGAATCTAGTAAAAAATGTGATTATAGAGTATATATAGAGCCAAATCAGGCCCGTCTTGAATGGTAGCATTTAGCAAAGTTAGGTAAATACTAAGTAACACCATGAACGCATGAGTAGTAGCAGAATAAGGCAAGAGAATCACGAAGGGATTCCATATTGGGGCCGGATTCAGAGAGGATTTAGAGGTACGACGGCTAGGGTTTGTAAAGAATAAGAGAGGAATAGAGAGAGTGGAGGCGGCTGAAGTGGGGAATGGGTCTCTTGGGGTAGAGGGGAGGGCTATATGGAAAGGGGTCGGCTTATTTGGGTTGTTGATCTCGGGCGGGTTAAGCTTGGGTCGTGACCGGGTTTTGAAGAGGGTTTTTTGGTCTTGGACTGTTGAAGAGTGAACTGGGGATGGGCCAAATGTTTTGGGCTTGTTTTTGGTCTGAAAATTAGCCTAAAATTGGGCTAAGAATTAAATACACAAAATTATTTAAATAAAATAGTCAATAAATAATAAAATATTACTTACACAATAAAATAATTGAAAATAACTTAACATTATAAAATTTTTTTTATAAAAATGCGATTTTAGCATGAGTAATGTAATAAATGTAATTATGCATAGCATATAGGCTATTATTGCAAAATTATGTAAATAACTTAAAAAATACAAATATAATTATATAAAATGGAGTGAGAATATTATGAAATATATTTGTGGATGCAAATAATAAATTTGGATGATTAAGTCATCATACAACAATTTAAAGGGGTAATTAATAAATATTTGAACAATTTAAATGCAATAAATCAATTTAAAAGCTTTAAAAAATTATGAAAAATTATAGAAAATACTTGTATGACTCTTGTAAATTAAGTAATGATGCAAAAATGATATTTTTAAAGTATATATACTATTTGAAAAAATATGAGTGCAAAATTGGGTACCAACAACTGCCCCGCTTTACCCTAGAATGATCAAAAAGTTGTCGGGTAAAGAAAATGATGACCAATTTTGTCTGAAATGAGTGGGGGATGATGTGTTTTGGAAAAATGAGGACCAAAACCTAGTTCTTGAGTTGCCTACATATCCCTGATGTTACAGAAATCAGGCCGTGTGTAGTTCTGGATCCAACGGCGAACGAAACTGATGGAGTTGTTATAAGACTGGTCGTGTGTTTCGAAAAAGGATCTTTGGGTATGATAGTGTCGTAAGTAACGGATAATTTCAGGTGGAACTATGAATGCGAATTTAAACGTTGTGAATATTTGAAGAAAATGTTTGGGAGGTTACGGGACAAAGAGTAAATAATTGCTGATTGTCAGCTACGTTTGAGATAGTCATAGGATGTGAACGTTGTGAACGGAAATCGGAGCAAGAATTGCTCCTGTTTGTAGAACGGTTACCTCTCGAGTTACTGCAAAACTTAAAACACGATGCAAGCGAATATATGGGGTTATTGCGTAATTTAAACATGATGCAAATTCCCTTTGGACCATGAGGATTGTCTTCGGACGATGAGGAGATGTCCTTAGACCATGACGTCCTGGGCCATAAAGCATATGATAAGGGATTCGCAGGCCATGGAATGGTGTCCTTGGGCCATGATGATGGTTCCTTCGGACTATGACGCCTTTGAATAATGATATACAATTTCGAGAGATCCTCAGGTCATGGCATGGTGTCTTCAGGCTATGAGGATGGTGCCTTTAGACTATGAAACCTTCGAACAATTTGGCGATGTTTCAGCCCATGAAATGCAAGTATGTGGTATTATCAATTGCTTGATAAAGGAAACAGGTGATGCTTAGTCATATGCGAGAACGAGACGAGACAAGGCTTAGTCTTGTATGGAATGAGGGCAGTGGTTTCACCCAATGCAAAGAGTGGAGCCAATGCTTAATCTCTTGCAAGGAAAGGTAGTGCTTAGCTTATGCAATGGTGAGGCAGTGATTAGCCTTATGCAGTGTGGAGGCAGTGCTTAGCCTCATACGAGGAATGGAGACAATGCTTAGTCTCATGCAAGGAAAGGCAGTGCTTAGCCTTATGCAGTAATGGGGGCAATGCTTAGCCTCATGTAAGGTGAGGGCGGTGTTTCGCCCTATGCAAGGAGTAGAGACATTGCTTAGTCTCATGCAAAGAAAGGCAGTGCTTAGCCTTATGCAATAATGGAGGCAGTACTTAGCCTCATGGAGACAATGCTTAGTCTCATGCAGAGAAAAGGCAGTGCTTAGCCTTACGCAATATGGAGGCATTGCTTAGCCTCATGCTAGGTGAGGGCAGTGTTTCGCCCTATGCAAGGAGTAGAGACAATGCTTAGTCTCATGTAAAGAACGGTAGTGCTTAACCTTATGCAATAATGGAGGCAGTGCTTAGCCTTATGCAATAATGGAGGCAGTGCTTAGCCTCATGGAGACAATGCTTAGTCTCATGCAGAGAAAAGGTAGTGCTTAGCCTTATGCAATATGGAGGCAATGCTTAGCCTTATGCAAAGAATGGAGACAATGCTTAGTCTTATGCAAGGAAAGGCAATGTTTAGCCTTATGCAATGATGAGGCAGCGCTTATCCCTATGCAAGAGGAGCGATGATTAAATGCGAGAGGGAAAAGTATTTCTTAGCTTGATGCTTTTGCGTTTGGCGACTTCTGTCAGTGTGAAGATAGTGATATGTTGTATGTATACATTTGCGGACTTTCTTGTTATGTCCATCATGCCTGAATCCAAAGAAAAATATGAGTTTTGGAGAGGGGTAAGGTAGGTTCATGCTCTCAATTCCTTGCTTTGCCTTTGCTCTTGTCTTGAGGTCCTACTTGAGTCACCCAGGGTAACGTCTGGCTACTATAAGAAAAAAATGAAATTTTCGAAAACATGCATTTGTGATAAATTGTTTATATAAAAATGTAGTTGTTTGAAATATGTGATAATGTAGGGAGCAAATAATTTTATCGAATTGGTGACCGTGACACGCCTTTGAGACATTGCAACCTCTCTAACTTGGAATTTTGAGGATCCTCCTCAAAATTCTGCTCCAGTTTAAATGCATACTTCTGGCGATACATTCCTTGGCGATTCTAAACATGATGAGATCGGCAAACTCGAGTTCTTGCCCCAGTTTCTGATCATAGGGGGAATGGAGATTTTAATATGATGTGACCGAACCCACATGGTTGCCTACGTATCCCCTCTTACCATCAATGAGATCTAGTTGTTCGTACCGGATCCGTACCCATTCCGCATTGCTGAGCTCGGCTTCTTGTATGATCCTTAAGGAAGGGATCTCCACTTCGACGGGAATAACGGCTTCAGTACCATAAACCAGTAGATAGGGAGTTGTCCCAGTTGATGTACAAACAGTGGTGCAATACTCGAGCAAAGCCAACGGCAACTTTTCGTGCCACTTCTTGTAGTTGTCCACCGTTTGCCTCAAATCTTCTTGATGTTCTTGTTGGCAGGTTTTACGGCTCCATTCATTCGTGTTTTGTATGCTGTATAGTTCCGATGCTTGATCTTGAATGTTTCACACATGTCTTTCATCAAGTCGCTGTTGAGATTGGTGGCATTATCAGTAATGATTGACTCAGGTACTCCAAATCGACAAACGATGCGGTCCCGAACAAAGTCTGGTACGACCTTCTTAGTTACAGCCTTATAGGATGCGACTTCAACCCATTTTGTGAAGTAGTCTATAGCCACCAGAATGATCATATGTTAGTTTTAAGAAGCTAGTTCGATTGGTCCGATGACATCCATTCCCCAAGCAGAGAAAGGCTAGGGCGAACTAGTTGCATTGAGTTCGTTGGGCGGCACTTGTATCATGTCAGCATGTATCTGTCATTTGTGACACCTTTTAGCATATTTGATGCAGTCTGTCTCCATAGTCATCAAGAAATACCCTGCTCTTAATATTTTTTTTTTGCCAATACGAAACCATTCATGTGAGGTCCACAAGTTACGACATGTATTTCCTTGAGTAATCTAAATGCCTCTTTAGCATCGACACATCGCAACAGTCCCAAATCAGGAGTCCTTATATACAAAGTTCCTCTGCTTTCAAAGAAATGTTGGCCAATCTTCGAAGTGTGCGCTTTTGAGTGTGTGTAGCGTGCTCTGGATATTCTCCCTTTTCCAAGAATTCCTTGATGTTGTGGAACCACGGATTTCTGTCAATCTCTTCTTCAACATGAGCACAATAAGCTGGCTGCTTATGAATTCCTATAGGGATATGATCGATAAAATTCTTGAAACTCATTATGAATAAGCTGGCTGCTTATGAATTCCTATTTGAACTCTATCCTTGTGAACCTCTTGATCAGCTCTTGTACACAATGCAAATATGGCAATATTTTGGTGTTCTTAGTAGTCCATTCTCCTAGAACCTGGTGCACCAATAGATTTGAATCTGTGATTACCATCAACTCATGAACGTTCATCTCAATGGCCAACCTGAGTCCCAAGATGCAGACCTCATATTTCACCATATCGTTGGTGCGCGGGAACCTGAGTTTTGCGGATACCGGGTAATGTTGACCGGTTTCTGATACTAAGGTAGCTCTGATACCCACTCCTTTGAAGTTTGCTGCTCCGTCAAAGAACATCCTTCAACCGTCATATGTTTCGGTAATATCTCCCCCTACAAATGATACCTCTTCGTCGGGGAAAATACATTTCCAATGGTTCGTATTCTCCGTCTACGAGATTTTCTGCCAAGTGATCCACCAATGCTTGCCGTTTGACTGCCTTCTGAGTTACATAGACGATGTCGAACTCACTCAGCAATATCTGTCACTTTGCTAACTTACCTGTAGGCATGGGTTTATGAAAGATGTAATTTAGCGGATCCATCCTTGATATGACATATGCAGTGTACGCACAGAAAAAAATGTCTCAACTTCTGGGCTATCCATGTCCAAGCACAGAAGGTGCATTCCAACAAAGAGTACCGGGCTTTGTAAGGCATGAACTTCTTGCTCAGATAATATATCGCCTGCTCCTTCCTTCATGTTTCATCATGTTGTCCTAGAACACAACCAAAGGCCCAATCCAACACAAAAAAATAAAGTAGCAGAGCACCAACACGAGTAGTTTAGATAAATACTCCTTGATTTTGTCGAAGTCTTTCTGGCATTCTCCAGTCCAGCTTGTTACAGCATCTTTCCTCAGCATTCTAAAGATTGGCTCACATATCACCGTTGATTGTGCTATAAAGCGGCTGATATAATTGAGGCGCCCTAGAAAACTTATCATATCTTTCTTATTCTTTGGAGGTGGCAAGTTCTGGATAACTTTGATTTTAGACGGGTCTAACTCAATACCTTGGTAGCTGATGATGAAACTAACTATTTTCCAGCAGGGACTCCGAAGGCACATTTTGAAGGATTCAACTTCATGCTGTATTTTCAAAGCCAATAAAAAATTTCTTCAGGTCTGCTATGTGATCCAAACTCCTTATAGATTTGATAATAACATCATCATCGTACACCTTTATTTCCTTGTGTATCATGTCGTAGAAGATAGCTGTCATGGCCCTCATGTAGGTGGCCCCAACATTCTTCAAACCAAACTGCATCATTTTGTAACAATATATTCTCAATGGTGTGATAAAGGCGATCTTTTCGGCATCCTCTTCATCCATCCTAATCTGATGGTATCCTGCGAAGCAATCCACAAAGGATTGGAGTTCATGCTTTGTGCAGTTGTCAATCAGTATGTGTATGTTGGACAGTGGGAAATCATCCTTTGGACTCGCTCTGTTGAGATCTCGGTAATCAGCATATACTCTAAGTTGGCCATCTTTCTTTGGAACTAGCACAATTTTGGCTAACCAGGTCGGGTGTTCGACCACTCAAAGAACCTTGGCTTTGATTTGCTTTCTGACCTCCTCTTTTATCTTCAAACTCATACCTGGCTTGAACTCTCTAAGCTTCTTCTTTACCGGCGGACACATGGGTTTGAGGGGTAGCTTGTGAGCTACTATGGATGTGCTTAAACCAGTCAAATCATCGTAGGACCATGCGAAAATGTCCTCATACTCCTTTAGGAACCTGATATACTCCACTTTCTCTGACGGTGATAGATGAATGCTTATACGAGTTTCATTGGCCGTCTCGGAATCCCCTAAGTTAACGGCCTCAGTTTCCTCCAAATTAGACTTCGGTTTGTTTTCAAAATTCTCTACTTCTTTGAAAATTTCATCAGTTATTACATCATCTTCTAGATTTTCCAAATCACTATCCTTATGTTGCGTTCTCTCATTACATGTCACAGTCGCAGGTTCATCAGGATATGTAATAATTATCTTGAAGAGAATGTAGAAAGATAATAAATATGAAAACAATAATGCATTAATAAAACTTTAAGATGTCAACAAATATGACTCGATAGCTGGAGTAATTTTTTCAAAACAAACTACTGGAAATGTCTTAAATGCTCAAAACAATTTAAAAATAAGTCATGCTAATTTGCCAGGCTACCTAGGAACTTGGCGAACCCGGGATGGTGTAGCGGTCCAGTTATTGAGAATGGCTCCTTCTTCCATTGTTTGAATGGTAAGATCACCCTTCTCCTCCTCCTCCTCAACAATTGCATTGTAGTCCATGTCTTCTTAATCTAGAAACAACTTTCTCATGCTAGCCAAAATCCCATCTTCCTCAGATCCCCACATCATGTCAGCCTGATGGAATGTCTGGTGCAGAGGTGGTATGGGCTGTTCCAACGAATAATAAGGGGCGCTCCACGGGTGTCCAATCCTGATGATCTTGCACAGTATATTCATACCCGAGTCCAAAGGTCGTGCCATAATACTGTGGTTGTATGGGTTTTGTGATCTGCTAAAGCTTTTTACCAAGATCCTTGCCTGGTTCATATCCCGTCTATAGCAATATGCTTTCTATCTTCTTGCTCCACTATCGATCCTTTTCAATTGCGTTCACCCGCTCAATGCGATGATATGTTTCTCCACCCAACTTCCTCCTATTTTCGATGACTGGAACGGTCTGGAAGGTGTAGATAGGGTTGCTTCCGTCTCCATGAATGATCACCTCCTGATGATTCCACTCGAACTTCACAGCCTGGTGCCGAGTAGAAGCCACTGCCCCAACAGCATCTATCTATTCTTGTCCCAACAATAGGTTGTAAGTAGCCGATATATTTAGCACTTGGAACTCAACATCAAACCAAGTCGGACTCATATGCAGATTGATGTGCCGGGTAATTTCGGCCCATTTTGATACTACTTGCTTAGATTTTTACGTGAAAATTCCATCAATACTTATGTAATTTTAGTGTATTTGCAGTACATCAAGTGTAAAGACCCAAAAGCACGAAAAAGAGCTCGAAAAGCCAACTGAAAATAAGAAAAGAATCCAACAGCATTGCAGATGTGAATATACGATCGCAAACAGCATATGCGAACCACATATTTCACAATCAAATCGCAAACGAGGACACAACTCTGGGCACTTATTCATGTTGAGAATGCGGTCGCATATGCGACCGCAAAACTGGAATGCGAACCGCAAACTTGCACTATGGAATCGCAAACGCAAGCAGAGTTTTTGGGTGAAAATCAGGGTGGAGAATGCGATCGCATTTCGCGATCGCATAATCGATATGCGAACCACAATTACAACATGCGATGAAGGAAAAATCCTTGGGTTAGAAATGCGACGGAGGAAGAAGATTTGCAGACTACATTTCTGTTTTACGACAGAAATGCGGTCCACATTATTAGCAGCCGGGGCAAATTAGTTCGAACTTCACCTCGGTTTTTGGGCCTCTATAAATAGGTTTAATAGGGTTTTGTGAGGGATATCTTGTCAGAATTGGAAGTACAAAGTACACAGGTTAGACTAGTTTGAATTCTTGGAAGCTTTTTGGATCAATTACCTTCTATTTTTTAAGATGATGACAATTACTATTCTTTCTCATTCAATTTTCAGCATGAGTAGCTAATTCTAAACGCTAAGGTTGTGAACCCTAGATGGGTATGATGTTATTGAGATTTTGATATTGAATATTGTTTCAACGGATGATTGATATTTAACTTCTGCTTGTTCTTCAAAAAGATTGTTAGTGGTTGCAAACATTAACAAACGCCATTTAATTTTATCTTTGCTTGGGAAAGTGGGATAGAATTTGGTAGAAGTAAGTAACAAAGACTCAAGGCTTTAAACCTTGTTCAATAAAATCGCTTAGGAATAAGTGGGTTTAATTTTGGCATTAATTAATTGTTCTTATTCATAACTCTTTTGTATTTGGGAAAATCATAAAGAGAACATATTATCCAACTATTGAAAAATATTGGATAGTAAATTAGGCATCAATTGCATATCAAGATAATCTTCCATTGGAATTATACAATATTAATATCAACAGCATTATACTACATTAAGGGGAACACAACCGTGGTTTCTTTAATTCATATTATTTACATTCACAATATTGCAATCAGTCTTCTTTTAAACTTAAATTCAATACACTTTTCTATTACAATTACTTGATAGAATTACGACTTAGTTGAGTATTACACTAATTAGATAAACGTTTCACACCTATTCCCTGTGGGATTTGACCCCAACCTTGTTGGTTTATTATATTTGACACCGACCGCTTACACTATTCTTAAGGTGTAATTTGAGCGTATCAAATTTTTGCGCCGTTGCCGGGGAGTACGGTTATGAAATTACTAATTAGTGTGTACTTTACTGTATGTCTAATTCTACTCTATTACACGTTGTTTGTTGTGTTTGGTGTAGACAGGGAGATATGTCAGACCATGAAGATGATGTGGAGATACAGGAGGAAGGAAAACCTTTTGCAGACATTGAGGAGTATATTGAGGATACAAACGCGATTGTACCTCCTGCTATTGGTGCTGCTACCTTCAAAGTGGAGCATGGATTAATTCTGATGCTGAAAGCGGAGGGATTCAGAAACTCCACTGATGATGATCCAACATAGCAGCTTTGAAATTTCTTGGGTGTTTGTGCGATGCATAAGCAGAATCATGTCTCCGATGATGCCCTGAGGTTGAGATGCTTTAAGTATTCTCTAGCTGGGGATGCGAGGAAATGGCTCCAGAATCTTCCTCCAAATTCTATATGTTCATGGCCTGAACTTGTCCGAGCTTTCTTGTCGAAATGGTTTCCACAAAGCAAGAAGTCTGAGCTCAGGGACAAGATTTTCTTCTTTAAGCAACTACCAGGCGAACAGCTACATGAAGCATGGGATCGCTTTAAATTATACTTGGTGAGGTCCCCAAACCATGGCTTTCTGGATTCCATCTTGTTGGAAAAATTTTACATGGGTTTGGATCCTATAAACCAATCAATAGCGAAGAATGCAGCAACTGGATCTTTTATGGACAAATCCTTCGCTAGGGTGACTCAAATCTTAGATAAAATGGCAAAACACAACCAAGATTGGCATTCTGAAGACTCTATAGGTGGAATTGCAATTGGCTCTCCTTCTACGAACAACTTGATCAAAGAAAATCAAGAGCGAGACCAAGTAATTGCAGAACTTGCTACAAATGTCAATGTGTTGACAAAGCTTTTCACGGAAAATCAAAAGAAGAAGGTGAATGTGGTTGAGAATGTGCAGCCGGTACAAAATGAAGATTATGAAGAGGCAAACTACGTCAATAATTCTCAAGGAGGATACCAAAGGCAGCATTACCAAGGTCAAGGCTCTCAAAATCAATGGAGACCAAACCTGCAAGGGCAAGGTCACCATCAATGGAAAAACGACCAAAGTGGTTCTAGCCAAGGAAACTGGAACATCAATAACAACTTTTCAAATCGAAGTTCCAATCCTTATGTTCCCCCAAAGGGTCAGTATTCGAATCAAGGTTCTTCTAGTGAGTCTAAATTGGAGAGCATACTTGAAAGGATACTACAAAACCAAGAAAAGTCTGATAATTCCATGAGGAACATGACTGAGTTGGTTGGCTCTCACACTGCGGCGATTCAACAACTGGAATTGCAAATGAGAGATCTTTCTCGTGAGCAACATCCACAGCAGAAGGGTACACTCCCTAGTGATACTATTGCAAATCCAAAGGGAAGTAGGAGTGGCCCAACTTCCCATATCATGGCTATCACTACCAGGAGTGGGAAAATACTGCAAGGAAAGAATGAGCAAGCAGTTGATGTGGAAGAACTTGAAAAAGGAGTCGAGGTTGAAGAGCCCAACGTTGCTGAGGTAAAGAAAACTCCAAAGGTTGTGCAAATCCGAGATGAGACCCGAGAAGGGATGAAGGAAAAGGCAGGAGAAACATCAAACATTCTTCCGCCGATTCCTAGACCCCCTCCTCCTTTCCCTCAGAGACTTGCAAGAAGAGTTGACGATAGCAAGTTTGAGAAATTCTATGATATTCTCAAATAATTATCTGTGAATATACCGTTCTTGGAGGCTTTTCAGGAAATGCCCGGTTTTGCTTAGTATCTAAAAGATTTGATCACAAAGAAGAGAACCACCAAGAATGAGGTGGTGAATATGATTCACCGGGTTAGCTCTATTATTGCTACAAATCCTATTAAGAAGAAAGAGGACCCGGGAGCATTTACTATTCCTTGCACTATTGGAGTGTGCAGTTTTGCAAAGGCACTTTGTGACAATGGGGCCAGCATAAATTTAATGCCGTTTGCCATCTACAAACAAGCGGGATTAGGAATGCCAAGGCCGACGAGCATGAGGTTGCAAATGGCTAACCGTTCAATCAAGAGACCAGTTGGTATTGTTGATGATGTGATTGTGAAAGTTGGGAAATTTCATATACCAGCTGATTTTGTAATTCTTGACTGCGCTGTGGACAAGGAAATCCCTATCATACTGGGGAGACCATTTTTAGCTACTGGAAGAGCCCTTATGGATTCGGAACGTAATGAAATTAAATTCCGAGTGAACAAAGAAGAAGTTACATTCCAAACTAGCAAGTGTATGAAGCTTCCAAATGAGTACGAGAGCATTTCAGTGATTGGTATTGTTGATGAAGTAGATAATGCTATTGAGATGAAGATGGACGAACAATGCTTAGGTGAAGCATTGGCAGCTATCCTGGTTAACTTCGATGGTGATGATATGGATGGCTTTATGGAGTCAGTGAGTGCATTGGAGGGGCGTGGTTCTTACTCATACACTCCACCAAAGCTTTCCCTTGATTTGGAGAATAGAGCTACACCTCCTGCAAAGCCGTCTATTATTGAGCCACCGCAACTCCAGCTCAAACCACTCCCTCTGCATTTGAGGTATAAATTTCTTGGCTTAAATAATACTTTACCCGTAATTGTTTCTTCGTTGTTGAATGATGTGCAGGTGGACCAGTTGCTGAAAGTTTTGGAGCATAGACAAGCCATTGGTTGGACAATTGCGGACATTCGGGGGATCCCTGCTGGAATTTGTGAGCATAAGATTCAGTTAGAAAGTGGAACCAAACCGAGTGTGGAACATCAGCGACGGTTGAACCCGTCAATGCAGGAAGTAGTTAAGAAGGAAATAATCTAATGGCTGGACGCTGGGGTAGTTTATCCAATTGCTGATAGTTCATGGGTGAGCCCGGTGCAATGCGTGTCAAAGAAGGGAGGCATGACTGTGATCACAAATGAGAAGAACGAGCTTATTCCAACAAGAACAGTAACCGGATGGAGGGTATGCATGGACTACAGGAAACTAAATAGTGCCACATGTAAGGACCATTTCCCTATGCCTTTTATTGATCAAATGCTTGATCGGCTAGCGGGAAAGTCCTTTTATTGTTTCCTTGATGGATACTCCGGTTATAATCAGATCAACATAGCTTTGGAGGACCAGGAGAAGACAACATTCACATGCCCATATGGAACATTTGCTTTTAGACGGATGCCATTCGGCCTATGCAACGCTCCGGCTACCTTCCAGAGATGCATGATGTCTATTTTCTCCGATATGGTAGAGGACTTTCTTAAGGTTTTTATGGATGATTTTTTGGTAGTAGGTGAGACTTTTGAGTATTGCCTGAAGAATCTCAAACAAGTGCTCAAGCGATGCGAAGAGACAAACCTTGTGCTAAATTGGGAAAAATGTCACTTCATGGTGGATGAAGGTATTGTTCTGGGACATAAAATCTCAAGGCGTGGCATAGAGGTAGATAAACCTAAAATAGAAATCATCTCTAAGCTCCCTCCACCCACGTCCGTCAAAGGTATCCGTAGTTTTTTGGGGCATGCCGGATTCTACAGGCGTTTCATTAAGGATTTTTTGAAGATTGCAAATCCTATGTGTAAACTCCTGGAGAAGGATGCCAAGTTTGTCTTCGATGACAAATGCCTCAAAGCTTTTGAGGAACTGAAGGAAAAGCTCACCACGACACCCATTATTGTCACACCTGATTGGTCACTTCCTTTCGAACTTATGTGTGACGCCAGTGGTGTAGCTATTGGAGTGATGCTGGGCCAACGACACGATAAAGTTCTGCACCCAATCTACTATGCTAGAAAAACACTTAATGGGGCACAAATAAATTATACAGTAACTGAGCAAGAATTGTTGGCCATTGTTTATGCTTTCAAGAAGTTCCGTGCGTATCTGTTGGGCTCTAAAGTAATTGTGTACACTGATCATGCAGCTCTCTACTATCTGATGGCGAAGAAAGATGTAAAGCCGCGGCTAATTCGATGGGTTTTACTGCTGCAAGAGTTCGATTTTGAAGTGATGGATCGAAAAGGAACACAAAACCAAGTGGCAGATCACTTGTCCAGAATTGAAGAAGCGGGGAGACAAAAAAGAGAGCTGGAAATCAATGATGCATTTACCGATGAACAAATACTAGCATTATCCAATTCCTTTGCACCGTGGTATGCAGACATCGCTAACTATATAGTCAGCGATCTTATTCCGGAAGGGTTGAAATCATACCAAAAGAAGAAGTTCTTGAGGGATTGTCGAAACTATTATTGTGAAGAACCCTTCTTGTTTCGTGTCTGTGCGGACAACATCATCAGGAGATGCGTGCCTGAGGAAGAGATGCTACAAATTCTGAAAGCTTGTCATGACTCACCGGTTGGGGGTCATCATGGGGGAAATAGAACGGCGGCGAAGATCTTGGAATGTGGTTACTACTGGCCGACCATTTATCAGGATGCTAATCAGTTGGTCAAGTCTTGTGACCAATGCCAAAGGCAGGGTCCAATTTCTAGGAGACATGAGATGCCGATGAACTTTGTGATGGAAATCGAACTATTCGACGTCTGGGGTATTGACTTCATGGGCCTTTTTATAAGCTCATGTGGGATGAAATATATCTTAGTGGCTGTGGACTACGTGTCCAAATGG
>MCJB01050819.1:278898-319983 GCA_002018475.1 Nicotiana obtusifolia | reverse complement strand
ACCGCATTTCTAAAGAAAAATATTTTCACCCGGTTTGGCACTCCAAGAGCCATTCTTAGTGATGGGGGTTCGCATTTCTGCAACAAAGCCTTTAAAGTCCTCCTTGACAAGTACAGTGTCAAGCATAAGGTTGCCACACCCTATCACCCACAGTCGAGCGGTCAAGTGGAGGTATCTAACAGGGAAATAAAGAGCATACTAGCAAAAACAGTGAATGCAAATAGGACCGACTGGTCGAAGAAGCTAGATGATGCTCTTTGGGCATACTGCACAGCGTACAAAACCCCCATTGGTACATCGCCCTATTGGCTAGTTTTTGGTAAAGCTTGCCATTTACCTGTGGAACTTGAGCATAAGGCTATATGGGCCTTAAAAAGATTAAACATGGACTGGGCAGAGGCTGGAGCTCTGAGGCTAGCACAATTGAATGAAATGGAGGAGTTCCGTCTCCATGCATATGAAAGTGCAGCCGTATATAAAGAAAGAATTAAATTCGTCCATGACAAAAAGATCTTAAAAAGAGAATTCAAGGCAAGGGATCTGGTATTTCTTTTCAACTCAAGACTAAAATTATTTCCAGGGAAGCTAAAGTCTAAATGGTCAGGTCCTTTCAAAGTTGTCGATGTCTCTCCCTTTGGAGCTGTCGAACTAGCATCGGAGGATGGGCTCCGAACCTTCAAGGTGAATGGACAAAGAATTAAGCACTGCTTGGGAGCAGACAGAGAGAAGCATTTGGTAGAGCAGCTGGCTCTAAAGGATGGTCCATGCCCAACCATGGAATGAATTCGGAGGCGTCTCAGCTTCGTCGTGCCGCGATGTTAAATCAAGCGCTTCATGGGAGGCAACCCATGTGTGGTAACGTTTACCTTTGCTTGTTGTTGTACCTTTATTTAAGTTTTTGATATCATAGTTTTACTTAGGGCTATTTGAAGGATGTTTTAGAATGTAGGAGTTTGAAAAATAGGACACAAAACTGAGAAGAAGTCTTGCAACTGAAGAAACACAACTGTATGACAAAGGCTATACAAACGCGATCGCTTTATCAATATGCGAGCCGCATTTTCATCGCAAACTGAAGCAGAAAGTTGAACAAACATGGCTGTCAAAAATGCAAAGGTGTACTACATTTCGCGGATCGCATTTACATTATGCGGTCCGCATTCTCATCGCAAACAGAGACAGACAGTTTGGCTCAAAACAAGGACATAAATGCGGTGAGGTAGCCTAATTTGCGATTCGCGTTTAAACTATGCGATGACTTAATAATCGCATACTAACAGGTGCGTGTCCGCATTCCCTCATCTTTTAAATCCTTCAATATAGTATTAAAAAAGGGGGAAAAGAACAGAGAACGAACAGCGATAGACAATATCGGCGGAAAGTTGAGTTTCAAGATTACCAAACATCGAAGTGCTGATTAAAAATTGTCATAATCCCCCAAATCTTCTCTGTAGGTATGTGTGCTGATCCACTAAACTACTACCTTTGCTATGTCTTTAATTTTCATTATGCAAGTTAGGTTTGGTGGTTCATTGTAGTTTTTTGAGTATTGTGGGGGATGAATACAGGAATCTAGGGTTGTAATTCTTGGGGGATGAATATACTTGTGAATCCAAAGGTATTTGCGGTCCACAAAATCAAAATGTGGACCGACCTAAACCCTAGATACCTGAGCAAGACGACAAATGCGGTGCCTTTGCGATCGCATAATGACTATGCGGACCGCAAAGGTACAGCAAACAGGGTCAGAACATTTTGATTAACACCAGCAATTTCCGCTGTAAATTTGCGATCGCATATCTCACTTTGGGGTGGATATGCAATCGCATTTGTGTAAAGCTAACATGCCTATGAACATGAACACTCTGCGATGGCTATGCGATTCGCATAGTGGATATGCGATTGCATATCCCACCACAAAGTAGAATCTAGCTCTGCACATCAAGAATGCGACGAGTTTGCGGTTCGCATAGTGGTTATGCGACCGCAAACCACGCCGCATTCAGTTACCTCTATGTTGATTCTTCTTGTTTTCTTTTCTCTACTGATGACAATGTCGCTTACATCTTACCTTCATGCAGATATGGCACCTAAAAAGCACTCAGCAAAGAAAAGGTCATCATCTGGTCCTAACACTGCACAGCCCAAACATGTAAGAATAGAACCAAATTCGTCAAGCACCTCCCAGTCTGATGAGGAGAACCGCTTGCCTGAAGTGGATCTAGTGGCTGAAGCCAGAAGGAAGCGTGCAGGTGACCTTCAGATTCGATTCGGGGTCGAAGGCTCCAGAACATTGTTCAGGGAGGGGCTAACTAAAAATAAAATCTTAGGGGAGAAAAAGTTAAGTTTGAATGGATTACAGGAACAGTACCCTCATATTCTCGACAACATCAAATCGAGAAAATGGGAGTATTTCACTAGGGAGCCTAAAGAGTACAACGAGTCAATGGTCCGGGAATTCTATGCATCATATGGAGCTTCAAGAATGGGGTACCACAGACGCAACAGAATATTTACCGGCGTCGTACAAGTTCGGGGAAGGAGTGTGTTCTGCAACAGTGAGCATATTAATGAACTCTACTTCCCCGATTGTCAATCAGGCACAGCTGAGTACGATGCCAAGTACTCCAACAGAGAAAATGAATGTGGATGGATAGCGTCCATTATTGCCAAGGGGACTCCTGCTTGGATTAACCCTGGAAATA
Organism: Nicotiana obtusifolia; assembly: GCA_002018475.1. Classification (NCBI taxonomy): domain Eukaryota; kingdom Viridiplantae; phylum Streptophyta; class Magnoliopsida; order Solanales; family Solanaceae; genus Nicotiana; species Nicotiana obtusifolia. The sequence goes on along the minus strand of MCJB01050819.1, from coordinate 317,278 downwards.
AGATCTATAAAGAGGACCTCACAAGGGAGGGAAAATTTTGGTTGAACTTCGTCACCTCCCATTTAATACCATCTAGGAAAGAAACAGATATAAGCATAGAGAAAGAACTGCTCATTGCATGCATTATGGCCGGTATAAAAATTTATGTGGGGAGCCTCATCTTCCAGGAGATTAGCATCCGAGTAACGTAGCGTGCCACATCACTTCCTTTTCCGAGTTTGATCACAACCCTTTGCCAAGCTGTGAATGTGCCTTTCTTGCCACAAGCTGACAAACTCGGAAAGTCAACGAGGGATATAGATATCACTCGTATTAGTGATTCTGCTGCCCCAACAGTGACCCCAATTCCGGACATTGACTCCCAAACTCTCATATCTCCCCAAGAACCAGAAGCCTCCACTGCTGCTGCAGAGCCTGCACCCCCATCCACCACGGGTCCACCCTCTTCAACGACGCCAGCCCTGTCAAGACGTGGTCTTATTGCACAACACGCCAATGCCAAAGTAGACCAACTCTTGAAAACCCTGCCACAGCTGATCAAACAAGCCCTGACTCCTATTTAAACGTCAGTGACCGCTCTCGACCAACAACAAACATTGTTCGGTGATCGTTTGCACAAACTTGAGTCTAGGGTTGAACAGATAGAAAGAGGTGAGGTTAGGGGTTTACCCCAGCTGAGGGAGGAAGTAAAATCCATGAAGACCGAACTCCAGAAAATGCAAAATTTGGAGTTCGACATAGCATCTCTCCTCCCCAAAGAGGGTGACCAGGGTGCAGACATTGCTGCACCAGACTTGGGCTTGGACTTCACTACTCTAATGGCATACATTGCACCTTCGTCTGCCAAAGTGTCTCATCCTCCAGCTCCTCCGGTACCGGTTGATGTTACTAATGACGAGACATCGGGCCAGTCATCAGAGTTAGAAGGGGCAGAAACAGAAGATACTAGTTCATGGTCCGACGAGGGTGATGACCCTAAGGAGAAGGGCAAAGAGATTGCTGCACCAACAGTGGAGGAAGAGGAGCACGCAGACAAGGAGCGGGCGATACAGTACTCCCTAGCGGATGTGGCTGCCCTTGCAGACACATCGGCCACTCAGCCACCGTGGGCCAAGCTAGCAGCTCATTAGCCCCACCACCAGCTCCCGTTCAGTCCCACAGCTCTCCTACAGCTTCAAAGGATTCATAGGCTATTGAACCTCTTAGCACGAATGCGCCCCAGGGACCCCCTTGCACTCTAACTTCTTTTCTTATGCATTGGGGACAATGCATAATTTCGGTTGGGGGTGGTAGCCTTATTTGTATATTTGAACTATTTTCTTGTATGTTTTGCGACATTAGTTAACTGTAAAATATGTATTAATGTTTAATGATTTCTGTATATATGTTGTTGTAGTTAATTAGTAATAGTTAAGCTTGCCAATAAAATCCCCTTGTTTTTTCTTTGTCGGGTTTTTTTTCAAGGGTGTAATAGTAGAACCGAGTTTATTACACTGAGACATATTGACCGGGATGGTGAAATTGTTTAGTATTCAAGTATGTGCATCTGTGTATAGCTTATACCCTTTTTTTTAACAGATCAACAGTGTGAACTTGAGGCTCACTCCGTAATTCTAGGTCCACCTAGAGTCATGTATTGATACATGAGGAAAGTCTCGAGTGGCCAAATGTTAACTCTAAAGCTCTAAGCTATGTTAACCGAATAGTTTGTGTGCCATGTTTGTGAGCTCTTTGGTTAAATAGTCTTGTGTTTGCTTCTGCCATCTAGAACATGCCCGGTTGGTTTTTCGACGCTGATTGTAATTACACTGAGTTGGAGAGAGGATCTTACGCATTCTTTGTTTATTTATGAAACCTCTTTAGCCCTTTTAGCCTACCTGTGAATAAATAATATCACTAGTACCCTATTTGAGCCTTTTAGCCTTTTCCTTGGCCTCCTCATTACAAACCTTTCCCGTTCGTAAAACAATTATCTCTTTTGAACCCGTTCCTCCTTGAACATTGAGAATGAGGCTAAAATCCTAAGTTGGGGGTGTGGGTCAAATTGAAAATGGATAAGGTTATGCAGTGAGGGTGAGAGCTTATACCGCAAAGCACTAACGTAAATTTATGAAAGCTCCAAAGAACAAAAAAAGAAAAGAAAAGAAAAGAAAAAGACAATAGTTATATATGTATTTACAATAATGGATCTCTGAAAGAGATTAGAGAGGTATTTAAGGCGGGTCCACTTTGGGAACTAAATGGAAGATGAGACTATGGGGTTGAAAAGAAGCAAAGTGTTAAAAGAAAGAAAAATGTAATTAGTGTTCAAGGAGGATGTGGTCACTCATATCTAAATATTTATCCTACCCTTCCTTAAACCTACATTAAAAGCTTGCAAAGTCCTTATGTGATCTCCAACCGAGTGTTCTTAGAAGTAGGTAACGAATTAAAATAAGGGCAAGCCTATGGTATGGTAGGTGGTGACACTTGAAATTTTGTTCTGAGAGTGAGTGTATTTGCACTTTAGTCCCTTTGCATTGTTATGATAAATATTGTGAGAGTGGGACTTTCTTTCCAATGAGGGCACATGAACTGCGAGGTTGATAGAAAGTTGAGTTTTGAATAAAGCATAAGTTCATTTAGCTGAAGGTAGCCTTTAGTTCCTTTGTTGAGGGTCAAAGTTCACAAGCTGATCGGTTGTCCTTGAATATACTGATTACTCAGGGAGGGTAAAGTATTCAAAGAGATATACTTGAGATACTAAAGATACTAACAACAAACACCGTCCATAGTCAGTATTGTTTCATGTTTGGTAAGTAGAGTCTAGAATAGGATAGTATCGTTTTAGTTGCTTGAGGACAAGCAAGAGTTTAAGTTGGGGGTGTTGATGTGCCGAGTAATTTCGGCACATTTTGATATTACTTGCTTAGATTTTAACTGGTTTTACGTGCAAATTCCATCGATACTTATGTAATTTTAGTGTATTTGCAGTTCATCAAGTGTAAAGACCCAAAAGCATGAAAAAGAGCTCGAAAAGCCAACTGAAGACAAGAAAAGAATCCAATAGCATTGCAGATGTGAATTTGCGGTCGCAAACAGCATATGCGAATCGCATATTTCACAATCAAATCGCAAACGAGGACAGAATTCTGGGCACTTATTCATGTTGAGAATACAGTCGAATATGCGACCGCAATACTGGAATGCGAACCGCAAACTTGCACTGTGGAATCGAAAACGCAAGCAGAGTTTTCAGGTGAAAATCAGGGTGGAGAATACGATCGCATTTCGCGATCGCATAATCGATATGCGAACCGCAATTACAGCATGCGATGAAGGCAAAATCCTTGGGTTAGAAATGCGACGGAGGAAGAAGATTTGCGGACTACATTTCTGTTTTACGACAGAAATGCGGTCCACATTATTAGCAGCAGGGGCAAATTAGTCCGAACTTCACCTCGGTTTTTGGGCCTCTATAAATAGGTTTAATAGGGTTTTGTGAGGGATATCTTGTCAGAATTGAAAGTACAAAGTACACGGCTTAGACTAGTTTGAATTCTTGGAAGCTTTTTGGATTAATTACCTTCTATTTTGTAAGATGATGACAATTACTATTCTTTCTCATTCAATTTTCAGCATGAGTAGCTAATTCTAAACGCTAAGGTTGTGAACCCTAGATGAGTGTGATGTTATTGAGATTTTGATATTGCATATGGTTTCAACGGATGATTGACATTTATTTACTTCTTGTTCTTCAAAAAGATTGTTAGTGGTTGCAAACATTAACAAACGCCATTTAATTTTATCTTTGCTTGGGAAAGTGGGATAGAATTTGGTAGAAGTAAGTAACAAAGACTCAAGGTTTTAAACCTTATTTAATAAAATCGCTTAGGAATAAGTGGGTTTTAATTTGGCATTAATTGATTGTTCTTATTCATAACTCTTTTGTATTTGGAAAAACCATAAAGAGAACACATTATCCAACTATTGGAAAATATTGGATAGTAAATTAGGCATAAATTGCATATCAAGAAAATCTTCCATTGGAATTATACAATATTAATATCAATAGCATTATACTACATTAAGAGGAACACAACCTTGGTTTCTTTAATTTATATTATTTACATTCACAATATTGCAATCAGTCTTCTTTTAAACTTAAATTCAATACACTTTTCTATTACAATTACTTGATAGAATTACGACTTAGTTGAGTATTACACTAATTAGATAAACGTTTCACACCTATTCCCTGTGGGATTCGACCCCAACCTTGTTGGGTTATTATATTTGACACCGACCGCTTACACTATTCTTAAGGTGTAATTTGAGCCTATCACAGATCAAGGTTGATTTCTCCGATAATGGCTCTTTGAGATCCATCGAGCGCCTTCACATTCATGATTCCCATTTGTATCTCGTGCAGGCCCTTACCTAATCTCTTTAAAGTGGCCAGTGGACATATGTTCAGACTCGCACCTCCATCTATCAAAACCTGGAAATGAACTTGTCCTTGAATTGCACTGTGATGTGCAATGCGTTGTTTGTGATTTAGTCCTTCTGGTGGTAACTCATCTTCGTGAAAAGTGATTTTGTGGCTCTCTATTACTTGTCCGAGCATGTTATCCATCTCTCTACTTGTGATGTCGGGCGTACATAAGCTTCACTTAACACCTTCATCAAAGCATTCTTGTGTGCGTCTGAGTTTTGCAACAGTGATAAAATGGATATCCGAGCGGAAGTCTTGTTCAAGTGGTCAACAACGGAGTATTCCCTTGCTTTTTTCTTCCTCCAAAGGTTGTCTGCACCTATCTCAACAACATGCGGCTTAGGTGTAGCTTCCTTGCTTGTTCCTCCCAGATTCTCAGGTGTGTAAACTCTGCCAATTCTAGTCATACCTTGCGTGACACCTGTTTCTTCTATTTTGGCTTTTCCCTTTTGTCTTGCTTCTGCAATATAATCCCACCGGACGGCATCAGACTTGTAAGATGGTTTGGGAGCTACCATTAGAGTGAAGGGTGTAGCTACCTCGGCTTCAAATGGCACCTGGGTTTGTACCACAACTTGCGTGAGAGTGATCAAAGATGTTTTAGAAGCGTCTCCCTCTTGAAAGAGTCCAATGGACCCTTCCTGATCCCACTCCTCGTCATTCTCTACCTTTGTGATCCGGGAGAGGGTTGTTGCGAACATTTGGTGGAACTTTCTTTGCTTGTATAACATTAGTGTCGATCAGTGTTTGAATCTTGCCTTTCAACGTGCGATATTCCTCAATGGTATGACCCTTCATGCCTAAATGATAAGCATATGTTTTTTTGGGGTTAATCCATTAGGAAGGATTTTTCACAACAACAGCAAGAATAGGGGTGACATAACCAGCGGCCTTTGGTTTCTCATACAGTTGGGTTATGGGTTCAGCAATTGGGGTGTATTGTCTAGGAGGTATGCGGTCGAAAATTTAGATGTGGCTTTTGGTAGTTTTGGCGGGGGGGTGGAGGTGAATGGTAATATGCAGGTTGAGTGTCGTAGGTTAGGTAGGTGGCGGCAGGGTATTGGCATTTTGGGGGTGAGAGTTGATATGTGGGTAAAGGCGTTTGGTATGTGAGGGGAGCTTAGGGACCTGGGCTACCATCACGGCACCCACTTATTTCTTCAATGAAATACCTCCTAATTGCAAAGCTTTATTCGTGGCCTGCAGCGACTCGAAATAGTTTCCATCCCACTCTTGATTCCTTCTTCTATTCTTTCCCCTAACCTGATGATGTATGAGAACTTGTGATTTTTTATAACCATCAATTGTTCATAATATTGCGGATCTTATGCTCTAACAAATAACTTGTTCATTTGTTCTTATTCAAGTGGTGGCCTTACCTTTGTGGCCTATGATCTCCAATGAGTAGCATACTAGCGGAAGGTTTCTATTGGCTTCTTCTTGAGGTTTTGAATGTAGAAAACGTAGGGCGCATTTTTCGTGTTGAACCTGAATCTGTCCATGAAATCTGATGCCATACTTACCCAATTAACCCACTTCTTTGGGGTTTGACTGATATACCAAGACAAAGCGTCTCCTGTAAGGCTTCGCATGAATAGTTTCATGTGGATTTGTTCATTCTTACCCACTCTTACAAGCTTGTCACAGTATGTTCTCAGATGCACCTTCGGATCACCAGTACCATCGAGCATTTCAAACTTGGGAGGTTTGTAACCCTCTTGCAGTTCTACATCCGGCTGAATGCACAGGTCCTCATAGTTTGGACCTTCAACGCCTTTCCCACCTTCAACACTCTGGACTCTCCCTGTGAGCTTCTTGAGTTCAGGTATGTATAGGGTTTGCTGCGGGGTATGGGCTAAGGTTTTCACATATATCAGATTGCTTTGATAAGTTCTTGGAACTTGGGTTTATGGATGGTCGTTGGTCATGTTTTGGGATTAGGAGTAGGCTGTGGTGCATTTTGGGGATGTGATAAGTGGTGGTTTGCGTGTATTGAGCTGGATGATGGTGGTTTTGTTGAGGGGTTTGCACTGGTGGTGGGTTAAGGTTCTCGTAAGTTGCGGGATTATGATACTGGTGTGGTGCAGGAGGATTTGGAGCTATGGGTGGTGGATTCTCATTTTGTGTGTTTCGTGGCAGTGTTTGCTTCTGGGTAGTCAGGTTTTGCTGATTGATGTCGGGAACATTGAGAGGAAGGGAAAGGTTTGCCATATTTTGGACCTACTCAAGCTCACCCTGTAGTTCCAGGATTTTCTGCTCGAAACGTAAGACCAACTCATTCTGCCCTGGAGTACTTCTACCATCTGAAGTTTCAACATTTTCCGCCATAACAACATTGTCTTTCCGGATACCACTTAAATTATCCATTTTTCCTTTTCCCTTGCTTTTGCTTTTCGGGTCGCTAGGTGGAGGACCTCTAGATCTAGTGTGGTATACTGATGATGCCAATAGGCACGAACCAACTTTGGGAATGGGAATAATCAGAAAGAAATAAAAAGCAAAAGGTAACCAAGTCAGTAAGGTGAAATAAAAGAGTGTTCATAATATTTAAACATGTTTCCCCAAGTCATGCAATAATTCGTGTCCTAATTTGGGGACCTCATTGTGCCTGAGGTAGGTCTAAGCGACACATAGACTTAGAGAAAATTGGTGCCTATGTTTGCTTCATTTCATTAATGTGAAAATGAGCCAAAACAATCTTTTACTAAATCGACCATAATAAAATAAAGTTACTAATGGCATTTCGCCTTATTACATAGGAATCTATTCTAAGCTAGAAAGAAGTAAAGAACATCATCTCCTAATCCACTTGGTCCCTGAAGGACCTTCTCCATGCTTGGTTCTTTTGACCCCACCTATCATGTTTCCCAGATTGCGCATATCTAGCAATAAGCAAGCTTTTTCCAGCCTTCCTCCATCATCGTCGTCCATGCCGTGACAATCCGAAAGTCTATTTCTCATCTTCCCTTCTAGCTGCATCAGTCCTTGTTCCAGGTATTCCAATCTTTCCGTTGACTTATGGCAATCTCCTTCCATTCCCTTATCGCCTCCATGTTCACTTTGTGCTGCTCCAGATGTTTAGCTTCAGACTCGAACACCCTTTTGCGTAGCCTCTTGTACTTCACATGTGCCTCAGCCACTTCATCTATGATCCTATCCTTTAGATTGACTCCTGTTTTGATGTCCCCAGCTACGTCATCTTCCAGCCATGATAGATAGTAGTACATTTGACCGGCATGATACCTGTCTGGCTTAATAGTTTCTTCTTCCACAATCATCTTTTGGCTCCACATGTGTTGTGCTTCGAACTTGAACGGGATAAGATCTCCCTTGAAATCTGCTTTGTATGGGACCATGTTGGAAACCTGAGGTATGACCTATTTTCTTCCAGTTTGTCTCATTACCCTTATAGGAGCATAAAGGTAGATACCTCGCAGACCTATCAGCACCAAGTGAGTAGTCCCCTTCGATCTGATGACGAACTCACGATTAAGAAACCATTCAAACATCCAATTCACCTGCTTGTCTGTCAGATTGCTGAAGAAAAGCACCCAACCTACATCATTTCCAGGCTATGCAAACCCATCTAGAATAAACGTCATTTTCTTTGGGTGGTGGTTGGCAATGTAGTCCATCGAATGGCCTTCGTAGAAGCTCTTGAAGGTATTCTCCCCTCTAAAAGTGTTCCAGCAGAAAGACTTGTAGCAATAGATTACAATCCTCAAAGTGTCCGAATCCCTACTTGTACCGATCTAGAGCGCGGTACATCTCAGCTAAGACCATGGGGATGATAGTGTAAGTTTTTCCTTCTATGCCATCCATTAAGGTCCTGGCGACCATGGCTAAGCGAGTATGAATCCTTCCTCCTTTCTTGGAAATATCAACAACCCCAAGAAGCAGATAATGAACACAGAAACCCAGCGGTGCACCCACCCTAAGGAAGTAATGGCTAATTCACCATGTGAAGCTAATTCATCATGTGAAGATGATATGACTTGCTATGTCCATAACGCTCGTAGAGAAACTCCAAAGGGATATATGACTTCTTTAGACGAGCAGTTCATCATTCTTCTTAAATCCCAACATTTTTAGGAAACTGCAAGGAGTGCAATTTTCTGGCACCAGTAATCCTGGACTATCCTATGGAAACTTGGTGAAACCTCCTATTTCTTCTAAGAGAGGAGTCACTCTACATTGCCAAATTGGAAAACAACTCTTTTCTCATCCCAGAACATAGCAGCAACCTCGATCAACTCCCTATTTGGTCGAATGTTCATCAAAGATGGCAGGTCACCGAGTGCTCTCCTGACATGATTTTTGTCACAAGGTGCAAGGTCTTTCCGCCATTAAAGTGGCTAAGGTGGGATATTTTGGACCATACCGAACCTGGGGATTTCGTGCTTCATTTTCTGCAAACAAACAAAGGTTAGCCCTTCCCCCACCAAATTAGACTACTTACATAATAATGATCAACATGTTGGCACATTTTTTCCAAGTAATGCACATAATATGATAGTGTCCATTGGGATTGTGGAAATCCCGTTGGACTTTGGACAAGGTTTATCTTAGCGGGTTGTTACATTAATAATGCTTCGACCCATACTAGGTTTAACATGAAGCATGTGCATTTCAAATTGGAGTGGGGTTTCTAGAAGGGTCTAGAATGGTACTCCCAAGGGGATAACTTGAGAGGGAAAGGCATAGGACCGTCGATTGCACCGCTGATCAACTAATCTACTGCAAATAAGCCTTTCCGATTTTTAAAGGGTGATTTCAGGAAAGCGCCGACGCTCATCAAGCGCCGCTATGTTGATAATTGGCACGAGTAGAGTATGATGCAGGGCATGCTTTATGAAGAAATAATAACACATTACCAAATATTTGCATGATAAAAGTACGTAAAAGCAGTAAATAACATAGTAAAGACGAATCACGAAAAGAAAAGAAAAGAAAGACAAAAGAGAGAAGCCAGTTTAGCTCATGAAAATTTGCGAGAACGTAACGAAGAAGGTGGGGAAATAGGGATAGGAGAATAATAATATAGCAATCTTAGAAAAGATGAAGGATATGGAGAGAGGTCATACATGTCATAACAAATAAAGGAGAAGAAGGGAAGGGATGCACATGTCATAGCAATTTAAATCAGATAAAGGTGAATAAGGGAAAGGATATGTATGTCGTAGCAGTTTAAAACAAATAAAGGTTAATAAGGGAAAGGATATGCATGTCATAGCATTTTAAAACAAATAAGAAAAGTAATCCACATAAGTCAAGTTTGTTATGATAGGAGCCTAAGTATCTCCTCAATAGAGTCGCCATGCTGTCGCGCCCCGTTTTCTCGCGAAAGCGAGTTTCGATATGTGACAACTCTTTTAAGTGGGTATTAAAAGAGGAGAGTCACCACCTAAAGATTTTTAAGGTGTGTTAGGGCACCTATTTGCAAATAACTCTGTTTGACTACTCCGCGTCACCAAAGATCGGGTAAGGGCTGAAATTACCTCAAAGAGAAGGTGTTAGACACTCTTCGACGTCCACAACTATGGGTTCCGACAAAACTTTAAACTATGTGGATTATGTTATTAGGCTAGGTGATCAAATAAATAAAGTGAAATTTAGAAGTTGAAGAGTCTTATTATAACACATGAGAATCGATACAAATCTTAATGACTACAAGGATACAACTACATTGATCTATGTTAAATGACTAAGTGTAAATAACAAGTACATAAAGAAAAAGGGTCCTAAGTATTTTAGCCTAAAGGATCACCCCGTGCAACATTAATAATACTTCGCCACTCCCTTAAGATAGGGGTTGCTCATATTATTTAGCAGGCACAGACTATCATCTCTTGCCACCCAATTACTATGTTGAGGTTGTTACTTAAAGGCGCTCTAATTCAATTCTAAATTGTACCATATGCGTGCACTACCCGTCCCATACCTACGGTCTAGGAGGCTTTGGACCTACTATTAGGCAGTTCAAGACTCAACTTAGGTAGCTCAAAATGATTAAACTGGGTGACATTCGAAACAGATAGGACTTCACGTAAAGACAACTAAAGGCCCAAGTTAGCCTCCACACATAAACAACAAATGCAAGCGGGCAGTTCAGCCAATATATAATTTTAGAATCAAAATTGAAAGTCCAATAAGCATGGTTTCTAGGTGATTCTGGATTCCAGTATTATATAAGCAGCGTATAGGCAGGTTAAAACATCGCAAGTCCTATATACATGATTTCTAATTGTTCGTGAGGAAATAAAGCGATACGAGTTACCAGATTACTAATGCTGATTTTACAAGCGTGCACCTTAGGCATACGTTAATGTCCTATAGGCATGGTTTCTAACAGTTGAATAATTAGGCAGCGAGACAGCTTTGAGAGTCTAGTACTAACAACGTTGATCTCATAAACAGTTCTTATGCGTGCAGTAACATCCTATAGGCAGGATTTCTAACAATTGACAACTAGGCTTGATTTTATAACACGTTATTCCTATAGACATGTCATCTAGGCGGGGCAATGTAATGAAAACAACGGAAATAGTCGATTAAAAGATTAGAATCCTATAGTCATGATATCTAGATGGGCGGTACACTAAAAGTAATAGAAGCAATTGACAAATTGATTATTTGAAGTCCTATTGACATGGTATCTAAGTTAACAAAGCATATGTTATACATCCTATAGACATGATGTCTAAATGTACAGTAGTAACATAAAAATAAGTATGGTAGATACTTAGACTAACATGTTTGAACATTGTACAAGTGAGGTGTTCATGATTTATATAGGATGATTTCTACTAGTTTGCAACATACCAAACAGAATAACAAATAAGGCATGCTGAATGAAATAGCAAATATAACATAGAGACCCTACATGTATGTTTTCTACCCTTTCATGCAAATATTAGAATATCCCAGCCCCTTTTTCATTAATCTCCCCATTATTCATTATTACAAATAATTACATGCCAACAATTGAATAAATACAAGCCTAATCATAAATATAATACAACCTAGCGACACATCTGGGCCATCAAATGGCTTAAAATTCGGACAGGCCCATGTTCCAGGCGTAGATAGTGTGCTCAAAACCACAGCACCAAGAACCGGATTCAGCAGTCCAGGCCTTAACAACAGAACAATTCTCTTGCCCATCTGTTACCAGTTATAGATAATTGAAGTACGAATGGCAACTCATACAAACCCAAATTCATTTAAGATAACTCAAATTCTAAAGTGGAGCATATGCTCATTTGGACCCTAATACCACAACTAACAAAAACAAGAATTCTACATGTCCCAATGATAAGACACATACTTGAACATCACATAAGCACACATAGGATGTAAAGAGTATACATAACACATAGATTGGACCTACTCATTAGAAACATGGGGGAGGAACTCTTAGAAGCTCACAGGGAGAGTCCACAGTGTTGAAGGTGAGAAAGGCGTTGAAGGTATAAACTATGAGGACCTGTGCATTCAACCGGATGTGGAACTGCCAGAGGGTTACAAACCTCCCAAGTTCGAAATGTTCGATGGTACTGGTGATCCAAAAGTGCATCTGAGAACATACTGCGACAAGCTTGTAGGAGTGGGTAAGAATGAATAAATCCACATGAAACTGTTCATGCGAAGCCTTAGAAGAGACGCTTTGTCTTGGTATATCAGTAAAAACCCAATGAAGTGGGTTAATTGGGTAAGTATGTCATCATATTTCATGGACAGATTCAGGTTCAGCACGGAAAATGCGCCAGACATTTTCTACATTCAAAACCTCAAGAAGAAGCCGATAGAAACCTTCCGCGAGTATGCTACTCATTGGAGATCAGAGGCCGCAAAGGTAAGGCCAGCACTCGAAGAGGAGAAAAACAGCAAGTTCTTTGTTAGAGCACAAGATCCAGCAATATTATGAACGATTGATGGTCATCAAAAATCACAAGTTCTTAGACATCATCAAGTTAAGGTACAAAATAGAAGAAGGAATCAAGAGTGGGATGGTAACTAATTTCAAGGTGCTGCAGGCCACGAATAAAGCTTTGCAATCATGAGGTATTTCAAAGAAGAAAGAAGTGGGTGTCGTGATGGTAGCCCAGGGCCCCAAGTCTCCCCTCACATACCAAACACCTCCACCCACATATCAACCCTCACCCCTAAAATACTAATACCCTGCAGCCACATACCATACCTACAACACTCAAACTAAATATTACCATTCACCTCCACCCTCCCGCCAAAACTACCCAAAGACACGTCCAAATTACGACCGCAGACCTCCTAAACAATATACCCTTGTTGAACCGATAGCCCAACTGTATGAGAGACTGAAGGCCGCTGGTTATGTCACACCTATTCCTGCTGTTGTTGTGGAAAATCCTTCCGAATGGATCAACCCCAACAAAACATGTGCTTATCATTCAGGCATGAAGGGTCACACCATTGAGGAATGCCGCATGCTGAAAGACAAGATTCAGACGTTGATCGACATTAAGGTCATACAAGCAAAGGAAGTTGCACCAAATGTTCGCAACAACCCTCTCCCGGATCACATAGGTAGAAAATAATGAGAACTGGAATCAGGAAGGGTCCATTGGACTCATTCAAGAGGGAGACGGTCCTAAAACATCTCCGATCACCCTCACGACAGTTGTGGTACAAGCCCAGGTGCCATTTGAAGTCGAGGTAGCTACACCCTTCACTCTAATGGTAGCTCCCACACCATCTTACAAGTCTGATGTCGTCCCGTGGGATTATGTTGCGGAAGCAAGAAGAAAGGGAAAAGCCAAAATGGAAGAAACAGGTGTCGTGCAAGGTATGACTAGAACTGGCAGAGTTTACACACTTGAGAATCTAGGAGGAACAAGCAAGGAAGCTGCACCTAAGCCGCATGTTGTTGAGACTGGAGCGGACGACCTTTGGAGGAAGATACAAGCAAGGGAATACTCCACTGTTGACCACTTGAACAAGACTCTCGCTCAGATATCCATCTTATCACTGTTGCAAGTCATACGCACACATGAATGCTTTGATGAAGGTGTTAAGTGAAGCTTATGTACCCACCGACATCACTTGTGGAGAGATAGATAACACGCTCGGAAAGATAATAGAGAGCCACATAAACACTTTCCATGAAGATGAGTTACCACCAGAAGGACTGAGTCACAACAACGCGTTGCACATCACAGTGCAATTCGAGGATAAGTTCATTTCCAGGGTTTTGATAGATGGAGGTTCGAGTTAGAACATATGTCCAGTGACCACTTTAAAGAGATTAGGTAAGGGCCTGCACGAGATACGAATGGGAAGCATGAATGTGAAGGCGTTCGATGGATCTTAGAGAGACATTATCGGGAAAATCAACCTTGATCTACAGATGAGTCTGACTTGGTTTGATTTTGAATTCCAAGTGCTAGATATATCTACTACTTACAACCTATTGTTGGGACGAACATGGATACATGCAGCTGGGGTGGTGGCTTCTACTTGGCACCAGCTGTGAAGTTTGAATGGAATCGTCAGGAGGTGATCATTCATGGAGACGAAGCAAACCTATCAACACCTACCAGACCGTTCCAGTCATTGAAAATAGGAGGAAGTTGGGTGGATAAACATATCACCGCATTGAGCTAGTGAATACAATTGAAAAGGATCGATGGTGGAGCAAGAAGATAGAAAGCATATTGCAATGGACGAGATATGAACCAGGCAAAGGTCTTGGTAAAAAGCTTTAGGGGATCACCAAACCCATACAACCACAGTATGATGGAACGACCTTTGGAATCGGGTATGAATATACCGTGCAAGACCATCAGGATTGGACACCGCCATGGCGCGCCCTTGATTATTCGCTGGAACAACCCATCCCACCTCTATACCAGACATTCCATCAGGCTGACATGATGTGGGGATCTGAGGAAGATGGGATTTTGGCTGGCATGAGAAAGCTATTTCTAGATGAAGAATACATGGACTGAAGTGCAATTGTTGAGGATGAGGAGCTATTCTCAAGAACTGGACCGCTACACCATCCTGGGCTAGCCGAGTTCCTGGGTAGCCTGGAAAATTAGCATGACTTATTTTCAAATTTTTTTGAGCATTTAAGACATTTCCAATAGTTTGTTTTGAAATAATTACTCCATCTATCGAGTTATATTTGTTGACATTTTGAGGTTTTATTAATGCATTATTGTTTTTCGTATTTATTATTATCTTTCGACATTATTTTCAGCATAATTATTACATATCCTGATGAACCTGCGACTGTGACATATAATGAGACAATGCAACATGAGGACAGTGATTCGAAATATCTAGAAGATGATGTAATACCTGATGAAATAGTCGAAGAAGTAGAGAATTTTGAAAACAAACCGAAGTCTAATTTGGAGGAAACCGAGGCCGTTAACTTAGGGGATTCCGAGATAGTCAATGAAAGTCGTATAAACATTCATCTTTCACCGTCAAAGAAAGAAGAGTACATCCGGTTCCTAAAGGAGTATGAGGACATCTTTGCATGGTCCTACGATGATATGACTAGATTAAGCACATCCATAGTAGCTCATAAGCTACCCATCAATCCCATGTGTCCACCGGTAAAGCAGAAGCTCAGAAAGTTCAAGCCAGATATGAGTTTGAAGATAAAAGAGGAAGTCAGAAAGCAAATTAAAGCCAACGTTCTTTGAGTGGTCGAACACCCGACCTGGTTAGCCAACATTGTGCTAGTTTCAAAGAAAGATGGCCAACTTAGAGTATGTGCTGATTACCGAGATCTTAACAGAGCAAGTCCAAAGGATGATTTCTCGCTGTCCAACATACACATACTGATTGACAACTGCACAAAGCATGAACTCTAATCCTTTGTGGATTGCTTCGCAGGATACCATCAGATTTGGATGGATGAAGAGGATGCCGAAAAGATCGCCTTTATCACACTATGAGAAATATATTGTTACAAAATTATGTCGTTTGGATTGAAGAATGTTGGGGCCACCTACATAAGGGCCATGACAACTATCTCCCACGACATGATAAACAATGAAATAGAGGTGTACGTGGATGATGTTATTATCAAATCTAAAAGGAGTTCGGATCACATAGCAGAACTAAATTTTTTTTCGATCGGCTTCAAAAATACAACTTGATGTTGAACCCTGCAAAATATTCCTTTGGAGGCCCTGCTTGAAAATTGTTAGGTTTTATCGTCAGCCAACAAGGTATTGAGTTAGACCCGTCAAAAATCAATGCTATCCAGAACTTGCCACCTCTACAGAATAAGAAAGATGTGATGAGTTTTCTAGGGCGCCTCAATTATATCAACCGCTTTATAGCACAATCAACGGTGATATGTGAGCCAATCTTCATAACTGAGGAAAGATGCTGCAACAAGCTGGACTGAAGCGGAGGAATTCTTTATAGAAGGACTCATGATTTGGGACTGTTGTGATGTGTCGATGCCAAAGAGGCATCTAGATTGCTCGAGGAAATACAGGCCGGAACTTGCGGACCTCACATGAATGGTCTCATTTTGTCAAAAAGATATTGAGAGTAGGGTATTTCTGGATGACTATGGAGACATACTGCATCAAATATGTTCAAAGGTGTCACCAATGGCAGATACATGCTGATATGATACGAGTGCCACCCAACGAACCCAATGCAACGAGTTTGCCCTGGCCTTTCTCTACTTGTGGTATGGATGTCATCGGACCAATCGAACCCGCTGCTTCAAACGAATATAGGTTCATTCTGTTGTGCAGAGTTTTCAATGTTGTTGACCTTTAATTTCATAGGTTTTCTTATGAATACTTTCTGCTTCTCACAAACTTACAAATAAGTTACGTTTTGCCTACGTGCTTATGTAAAGAATTTATTGTGAAGTTCACTATTGGTCCTTGTCTCTCAAGCATGTCATTGCTATTTGTTAACCTTCTAGAAATTAATTTATGAACCTGCTTGCCTTGATCTCTCATCTTAAGTCCTCTGTTTGTGGATTCTTGTATGCTAGAGTCCTGTAACCGAATCATGTGTCCCAAGAAACCTGTTACCCTGAACTTGTCTGTTTGTCTGAAAACCCCCGTATATGTCCAATCTATGGTGTTCTGTATACTCTCTACATCCTATGGGTGCTTATGTGATGTTCAAGTGTGTGTCTTATCTCTAGGACATGTAGAATTCTTGTTTTTGTTAGTTGTGGTATTAGGGTCCAAATGAGCATATACTCTACTTTAGAATTTGATTTATCTTAAATGATTTGGGGTTGTATGAGTTGCCATTCGTACTTCTATTATCTATACTTCTATTTTTTGTTGTTGGGCCTGGACTGCTGAATCAGGTTCTTAGTACTGTGGTTTTGAGCACACTATCTGCACTTGGAATATGGGCCTGTCCAAATTTTAAGCCATTTGAAGACCCTGATGCATCGCTGGGTTGTTTTACATTTATGATTAGGCATGTATTTATTCCATTTTGGGACTTTAATAATTTTTAATAACGAATAATGTGGAGATTAATGAAAGAGGGGCTGGGGTATTCTAATATTTGCATGAAAGGGTAGAAAACATGCCTATAGGGTCTCTGTGTTATATTTGCTATTTCGTTCAGCATACCTTGTTTGTCATTCCATTTGGTATGTTGCACACTAATAGAAATCATGTGTATCGGAATCATGCACACCTCACTTGTACACTGTTCAAACATGTTAGTCTAAGTATCTACCATACTCATTTCTATGTTACTACTGTACATTTAGACATCATGCCTGTAGGATGTATAACATATTCTTCGTTAACCAAGATACCATGTCTATAGGACTTCAAATAATCAATTGGTCAATTGCTTCTATTACTCTTAGTGTACCGTCCATCTAGATATCATGACTATAGGATTCTAATCTTTTAGTTGACTATTTCTGTTGTTTTCATTACTCTGCCCCGCCTAGATGACATGTGTATAGGAATAAAGTGTTATAAAATCAAGCCTAATTGTCAATTGTTAAAAATCTCGCCTATAGGATGTTGTTGCACGCATGAGAACTGTTTGTGATATCAATGTTGTTAGTACTAGACTCTTAAAGTTGTCCTAATAATACAACTATTAGAAACCATCACTTTTGGAAATTAACGTCTGCCTAAGGTAAACGCTTATAAAATCAACATTAGTAATCTGGTAACTCGTATCGCTTTATTGCCTCACCAACAATTAGAAATCATGCCTATAGGATTTGCGATGTTTTTATACGCTACTTATATAATACTAGAATCCAGAATCACCTAGAAACCATGCTTATAGAACTTTAAATTTTGATTCTGAAATTATATATTGCCTGAAATGCCCGCGTGCATTTGTTGTTTATGTGTCGAGGCTAACTTGGGCCTTTAATTGTCTTTACATGACGTCCTATCTGTTTTGAATGTCACCTAGTTTTATCATCTTGAAAAACCTAAGCTGAGTCTAGAACCGCCTAATAGTAGGTCCAAAGCCTCTTGGACCATAGGTATGGGACGAGTAGTGCACGCATAGGGTACGATTTAGAATTGAATTAGAGTGCCTTTAAGTAACAACCTCAACATAGTAATTGGGTAGCAGGAGATGATAGTATGTGCCCGCTGCATAATATGAGCAACCCCTATCATAAGGGAGTTGCGAAATATTATTTATGTTGCACGGGGTGATCCTTTAGTCTAAAACACTTAGGACCCCCCTTTCTTTATGTACTTGTAATCTACACTTAGTCATTTAACATAGATCAATGTAGTTATATCCTCGTAGCCATTATGATTTGTACCGATTCTCATGTGTTATAATAAGACTCTTTGACTTCTAAATTTCCCTTTATTTATTTGATCAACTATCCTAATTACATAATTCACATAGTTTAAAGTTCGGCCGGGACCCACAATTGTGGACCTCGAAGTGTACCTAACACCTTCTCTTTGAGGTAATTTGAGCCATTACCCGATCTTTGGTGACATGGACTAGTCAAATAGAGTTATTTGCAAATAGGTGCCCTAACGCACCTTAAAAATTGTTAGGTGGCGACTTTCCTCTTTTAATACCCACTTAAAAGAGTTGTCACGCGTTGAAACCCACTTTCGCGAGAAAACAGCGTGCGACAACTCACGAATCATCTACTAAAGAGATATGTCTTTATTCCAAGCACTTATGCAATGTCCTATCATGCATTTGTGGGTAGGATTTTACTATTTTGAGGCTTATGGGAGGGTGATCGAAAGCCTAAGCCCTCTATTTCGAAATTTGAGGTGTATGAGAAGGATGTGAGGTGTGGTTCTTGATTAGGCGGTGCATCGTTTGGCATGCATGCCTCGATAGAGGTGTCATGGAGGTTGTTTAATTATCTGGGATGAACTGTAGTTGATATTGGTTGTTGGGTGAAGAAACTCTATGAGAAAACCTTGTAGTCAAACTTGCACATCTAGCGTTTGATGAAATGCCTAAACGAGCTGAACCTGTGAGAACCCTCCTAATTATGGTGCAATTTTGTTATGTATCTATAGATTGAAATTTCTAGGAGTTGTGGCACGTTGTAGTAATCTTAAGGAATGCTTACTCGAGGTATGTTGGCTAAACGCTTTCCGTGGAATCGTATTCCACGAAATTCTCATAAACTTTGATTATTGTTTGATCAAGTTCCTATTTCCATCATTACAGTCTGCTTCTATGGTTATCTTGTCCAAAGACTTATGATTTGATTCATGTTCCAATTTTGAAATGATATGTTCTTCTTTTATGCTTATTCCCAATGTGTTTTGAATTCTCACATGCTTATGAGCTGAAGATATAATTTTTCTCAATTTTTATGTAATAGCCCAACCCACTAGCAATATTGTCTCTCTAGGCATGTGACACCCTAGGTGAATCCCACATTGACAAAACACGGGAGAGATGGGGGGTATATAAGTAGACAGACCTTAGACTCAAGTGACGTGTTTTTAACCCTTGCGGGCCTAGGCCTAGAGCGGAAAATATCACTAGTGGGTTGGATTATTACAGTTTAAAATATGTTAGATGCTTTTAGATGATCCTTGAAAGGCAATGAAAGATTTAAAGTATGAATCATGAAATGTGGCCATCATGCCATGAATGATGAAATGAAAGGAAGTATGAAAGACTATGAAATGAATATAATTCTCTTATATGAATAAATATTTTTGGGAGTATCATTAGGTCAGCGAGAAAGGCTGGGTTGTAAATGCCCAAGCCTGAAACTACACATGCCAGTGTAGAGAGTAATTGAGGGAAAAATTCCTATTATATTATATTGAAATTATTCCCCTTGATTGGGATGAGTTGATAGCCAGAAAGGACCATGTCGACCCACATGGCATTGTGGTGAGATGGCTTAGTCTATTGGGCAGAGATTGGACGTCATGCCACGCACATGGTGGTGTTGTGTTTCTATGTCAATCCTCATACTTTGGGGTGAGATGGCTTAGCCGATTGAGCAATGATCGGACTCCATGCCATGGGCATGGTTGTGTGACGGTTCTAAGGACCTCCCAACCAAAAATGAAAATGTTTACTTGAGTTTTACTTTGTTTTTAACTTGGCATTTAAATATGATTGATATACTCACTGTTTCCATGTCTCTCTCCTTATATTGACATTCTATTCCATGAGAGGGTACTTAGCTTTACATACTAGTAGTATTTTTTGTGTACTAACGTCCCATTTGCCAGGGGCGATCCATCTTTAATAGATGCAGGTGGTTTCTCAGCAGGTGGCATTGATCCTTGATAGCCGCATACCCTCCACTACGCGAATTTTGGTGAGCCCTATTCTATAACGAGGGCCCATATGTTGCATAGTTTTCATGTACATTATTTTTGAGGTATCTCCGAGGCCTTGTCATCAGAGTTTTAATATTGTACTCGTGCTCCCTTAGAGGCTCCGAAGACATGTTGTGAGTTGTATTTTGATTTGAGGAAAACAAACTAGAAATGACGTAGGTGTCAAACATATTTTCACTTTTAAACTATGAACATCTAATATTTTAGAATCATAAAAGAAGTTTCTATAAGTAATGTAATTGGTGTTGCACATGTTCTCTCGCTTCTAACTCTTGATGTTCTGATAAGTGGGGATTTTACAAACTTATCTCGTCTTTAATCTTAGATTTTTGTTATGTTTGATTGATAAAATCGTGTGTTTAATGTCATTTACTTCTATTTTACAGGTTTTATGTGATTTAGAAGTGATCATGAAGAAAAAAGTGAAAACGAGTCAAAAAAGGAGCTAAAATGAAGAATGAAACTCTGCCAAGTGAATTACCCTTCGCGAATGCAAAGGTGTCATGCGAACATGAAGCAGCAGGAAGCCAAACCTTTGCGAACGCAAAGTATAGATCGCGAATGTGATGCTGCAAAAATCAAACCTTCGTGAACGCGAAGGATAGATCACAAACGTGAAGATGCCGAAATCAAATCTTCACGAACGCGAATGTAGGATCGCGAACGCGAAGAAGAAACGGGCGGAAAAACTGGGCAGTTCTGGAATATCACGATTTGACCCCCAAACCATTTAATATATGACCTAGCTCATTTGTAAGATATATTTGGCATCTGTGAGCAACTTTGGCAGCTTTTGTCAGCCTCTTTGGCATTTTTGGGAGCTAGGATTCTTGCACACACACTTGGGTCTTGAAGAATTGGAGCTTTTGTTTAAGAATTTCTTACCCATTTATGTTCAATTCTTCATTTCCTTGCTTTGTATTGAATATCTAAGCGTGTATATTTTCTTCAGCTTTTAAATCTTGTTTATGGGAATATTCATATTTAAAGTGTGGATTAAATACCTTGTTCTGCTTATGTATTGAACGTTTTTTATTTATTGTGAAGTGAGTTATTGTTTCTTTAATTATTCTTGTTATTAAATGTTTCAAAAGGGATTAGCATACCCTAGGACTCGCCCATTCACTTAGAATTAATTTTGGGAAAAATAATTCAGGATTGGAAAAGATTAATTAACAAGAACTTGAGGTGTTAACTCTCACTTTATAGAATATACCTAGGGATAGGATTGAACAACTTGTAGCCATATTCGGGTGTGCTTAATCTCTTAATTGTTTTAGGGATAATTCAATTAGGAAGTCTTGTTAGTCTTTGGAAGAAGCTAATATAGAATTATTACTCGAGGCTAATTAATATAAACTTGCTCATATTTATAAATCGTGAAATACTTTAGATCATTACTTGAGTGTAATTCCCAATGCATCTATGCTTGTAGCCGTTGATCATTTTAATAGCTTTCTAGGTTAGTTTATATTTTCACAATTAGTTATAAATATTTTCTCAAAATGTTTCTAAGTGTTTGGCTTAGCATAATAACTGATAATTCTCTTACATGCCTAATCGCCTACATATTGTTCTCTGTTGGATTTGAACCCGACTCATAGTTGGGTAATTTATATTGCATGCGACCGAATCCATTTACTTTTTAGTAGTGGATTTGGACGTAATCAAAATTGGCGTCGTTGCCAGGGAACAATTTGGCGAATTTAGGTTGTTTGAGAAATAAGCTTAAGTGCTTTGGTCTAAACTTGTGAATATTTGTATAATTATTTTTCTTATCTTTGTTTATTTTTCTTGTTGTTCCTTTGTTTGTTTCTTGTTTATTTTCTTAACTTTTAAAAATGGCATCATATAATGAAAATTGGTCGGATAGTGGTTGTTCAATACTTTGATGACCCTTGTCCTTATTGTGGAGGACCACATTCATGGCAACATTGTTTAAATTCTCCCGGGGGAAGATTGTGGGCACGATCTCAAACCCATACGTGGAGTATTTGTGATAAGTATGGTAATCAAAATGGCCATTGGGATAATTGTGCTTATTTGTCCTTCCCTTCCCCGATCCCCCGCTATGATGATTCTACTTTTTGTGATGACATGTATAGGGATATGGAAGTGGAAGAAATTGAGCATGGTCAGAATGGAGAGTGCAAGCTCATGATAGAATGCCTACTTGAAGGAGGAATAAAAGAGAAAAATGCCTAGGAGGAGCTTTTGGAAAATAGTCTCCAAAATGATTTGGTGCTTGAAAGGTTGCACTCACAAATGGGAGAAATGCTTGAAGCTTTAGAGGTCCAAAAAGCCTCGAACGTGAATGACAGCCAAGAACCTTCCTTGGAGGTTGAAGCCGAAAATCTTTCTTTGGCACTTGATCCAAATCGAGAAGAACTCTCAAGTGCTCAAATTGAGAGGATGATGCTCATGTTGGAGGCCATTCTTGAAAATGAGGAGAAACACAACTTTGCACTAGAGGAATTGAAACAAGTACTCACTCAAAATGATGGGAATATCCACACTTTGGAAGATCAAATGAAAATATTGGTTGAGGCTCACTATGCCCACCAACTTGAGAGTGTGGAAAGAGGTCAAGAAGAGTCTAACTTCGAGGAAGAAAGTGTTCTTTATTTTGAGGAATCAAGAATTGAACATCCGCCAACCGACTTCATACTTGTTGGTGATGCCAAGAAAAAAATGAATTTAGAGTCAACTAAAAAATTTGAAGATGTGGTTGAGATTGACTCTTGTCCGGGGGAAAAAGAGAATGTCAAAATCCGGGAAGAATTGCTATTTGAAGGCTTGAGGTCGCATTCCAAGCACTTTTCAACTATGGAATTGCATGGTGATATGGGAATTGAGCCGTGCAAATCCATATGGAAGTGTAAAGAAGAAAAACAAGAGCCATACATTTTGCACTTTGCATATTCAAGAACTCAAAATGACATTCCTCAAAAGAAAGCCAATAAATGCAAAACGAAGAAATTGATGCTTGGCTTGATCATCTACTTACCACCCCCCGTCGCTCGTGGTCACAAGCTTGATTCCAAGTTAAGTGCCCAATTCATATCGTCCAAGTGGCGAAAAAAGTGGTAAAGTTGATTCGTGCTGTACCACGACGTTAAATGCGGCGCTTGATGGGAGGCAACCCATCGTTTTTCAAAAATTTTAGCCGTTTTTGAAATTTTCTTTTTTCAGAATAGCTTAGTATATTATTTTGACTAATCTGCCAAGTATTAGAATTTTTGGAGTTGATTTGAGCAGGTCGGCGTGACCGGACAGTCAAAAACCAGTAGTTGCTGGAAATTGCAGAAGCATTGCTTTGCGTTTGCGGTGGACCTTCACGATCATGAAAGGTAATAAAATATTAAACCTACATTTCCGCGATGACTGTGTCACATTCACGACTGTTTGACCAGCTTTTACCCTTCGCCTTAGGCATCTCTACGCTTGCAAATGCGTGACGTCATGTAAGGTTAAAATTTTATAAACTAGAAACACTGGAAACAGACGCTTAATTCCCTCTTGGCTCAAGAACAATTCTTCCTACTCCTTGAATCTCCAAAAATTCAAATTCCCCATATTCTTCAAGTTCATTGCGATTCTCCCTCGCCATTCTCAAGGTATGTGACTACCTCTCTTGTCTCTTAGCTCTTTCTTCCCTTTCTTGGTGTGAAGTGGTAGAAGAGCAGGCATGGTTGTTTTGTGCTTAGGGTGGCAAATTCTTAGTCTGAAATGTCAATCTTGTGTGTGAAATTTTATTGTTGCTTACTGGGTGAAGTTGGTTGAGTGAGACTGTATTATTGCAAAATTTTGGGTGAGATGTGTGCTAGAATTGACTGGAAAAATGAACAAAGAAAATAGGACACACAAACTATTTGACAAAATGCCTGAAAGAAAAATAGGTCTGGGCAATGAAGATGACCTTCGCAGATGCGATGGTCTGCTAGCGAACGTGAAGGCCTATTTCTTGGGGTGTAACTTTTTGCTCTTCGCGAACGCGAGCGACCTTATGCAAACACGAAGAGCAATTGTTGGTAGTCCCCAAAATGGCAAAAAGCAGTAGCTTTGCACAGCTCTGCCCGTGACTCTTTTTGCCCATTTCTTTGGCTTAAATACTTCCAAATACATTGTTTTAAATGTCCATATAAGCTTTTAACATTGTTGGTCTATTTTGTAGGTATTTTTTGCATAAAATGGATCTGGAACACAACGAAATTGGGCAAGAACATGTCCCCGAAGCTAATCAAGAGGAACCCTTTGATTATGATAGGTTTTTATCTGCTGAATGTGAACGGAAATATGACGAACGCTTGTCAAAAATCATCGTCAAGGAAAGAGTCATAAACATGGAAAAGGTTGAAGCTAAAATACTGGGCTTCTACAAAAGTTCTTTAGAAAGTAGGCGGATTTACTTTGCCCCTCAACCAAATGATGCCAACTACACAGTGGTGTTGGAATTCTATGCAAATGCCTTGAGGACTGACTTCCGAGGAGACTTAGTTACTACTGTGCGGGGTGTTCAAGTCAACTTCAGCCCTAAGATAATCAACGAAATTTATGGCCTTCCCAATGCTGATAATGAGGTTTATAGAGACAAAGCAAAAGTATGAGGAAACCAATGGTTGGGGAACAAATTGCATGACGGGTTGACCCCGAAGTGGTTGACATTGCACAAACGAGTTGACTCTCATGATTTCACTGTAGAAGCAAAGATTTGGCTTTCCATTATTTGTGCGAGGATTTTGCCCTCTACAAATGACACTGATGTGACACAAGAGAGGGCACTAATAATTGCTGCTATTATGGATGGACTACCCGTGAACATGGGGGAGCACATTGTTAGAGAAATCGAGGAAGCCAACCATGAGAGGTCCAAGAGCCTATTCTTCCCATCATTGATTACTCGGCTATGCTATGATGCTAGGGTGTTAAAACGCCCAAATGATAATGAGAAAGGTCCGGGAAAGCCGATGATCCACCCAATGCTGAAAAGGGGACCCACTAACAAGCAAAAAAAGAGGAGGATTGATGTTGCATCCTCTTCATTTGGGCAGTTCTCTGAGGCCACCACTGATCCCGCCAGACCGTTTGTACATGGAACAGGGTCATTTGACGTGATGGGACCACTCCAGTCTGGCTCTCACACTCTGCATCACCTATCCAGTCAGATACATGGAGCAGATGCACACATTAGGCAGCTTATAGCTGGTCTTCCTACTGGCCCATCTAGGGCTCGTACATCTACTGGCACTGCTGCCTCACCATCCCTGGATAACGTAGTCAAAGAGCAAAAAGCAATAACGGGCATGATGGAGGCCTTGAACAACAGGTTGGAAAATATGAGCCGCCGGCCAGGGAAGTTGAGAAGCGGCAGAGAAAGTTCAAGGAGCACGAAAAGAAAAAGAGCAACCTCCTGAACAAAATGATGGATAAACTGAGGTCATTTTGCAGTTCAAATGACTCGGATGATGATGATGAGGAGGAGGAGCTCAAATTTCCTTTCACCTCCAGCTCCGACTGAGGCTGATTCAGGGAGCCCCTCTAACTATTATGCTTTTTGTTTTGATATTGTGTAGTGACGACACTGCAATAATTTTAGTTGGGGGTGGCACGCTTTATTTATATATCACACTTGTATGAGTTAGAATGGATAGTGTGTGCCGTTGCCGGGCTTGTTTTGTGATTAATATAGTGGTGGATTAGTCTCTTTTGTTATTTTATTTTCTTTAGTAGCTTTTATTTTATATATATTTTTTAATCTCTTTAGTAGTAATATACTTTAAATTTCCTAGGGTTTTCTTTATGCAACGGTTCTTTCTCGAGGAATATTTTTGTGTTGAACCGGGTGACTTTTTCCTACGATAATGGAGTGACAACTTTTTTAAGGGATTAGTCTTGTTTTGTTTTAGGTAAGTTTTTTTTAATAGCTAGTAGCGAATAAATTGGTTATTAGGTGTACTCTTTTTTTCCATAAACAAACTTGTGGCTTGCTTGATACCAACATGATTTAAACTTTGGCATATAAATTTTTGAATTTTGAAAAAGAAAAAATTGAAGTAAGGATCATTGTCATAACTTTTAGACTCAATTTTTGGCTCTTTGATTCATTAAATAGTCTCTTTAGGCTATGAGTGATGTTTTTTGAGTTCATTTGTTTTAATTGGACTTTGAATACATTTCACTCGAATTCGCATGTGCCATGTGTGGTGATGTTTGTTGTGAATTCTTTTGCATGATTTGTAGTCTAGAACTTCCCGTAATGTGCTTCAAGGCGAAATCCTAGACTAACTTGGTTTGAAAATTGATGTTAGGCCTTCCTTGGACAGTTCTTTTGCCTTAAATTCCTACCTTTAAATATTTTTCCTAGTCAATCTCTTTCTAGCCTTTAACCTTTTCTTTGGCAACCATGATACTAGCTTGACCTTTTTTTCTTTATTGATCTATCCTTTGTCATCCCAGTTCCCTAGTACTTTGAATGTGTGATCACAGGCTAAAAGCCTAAGTTTGGAGGTGACGGTTGGAAAAGTTGTGATGTGGAAGTAGTTTATAAGGTGAAAGGATAAAAAGAATAATATATATATATAGTGTAACACTCCGTATTTATTTAAAAAAAATAAAAAGAAAAATAAAAAGGAAGGAAAAATAAAGAATTATGAATAATGGAAGACTAGGTAATGAAATGAAAAATGAAGAAAGGGTGAAAAAGTTGATGAAGGAAGTGTACTTTGATTGTTGAAAAATTGTAGTGCATAGGGAGGTTTTGAGTCACTTTAAACAAAATTGTGCCCCTACCTTAACCAAAAGCCTACCCTACATCCCTTTGAGTCCAAATTGATTTTGAACTATGTATGTCTATATTAGTGGAGAAATACATGAAGGGCAAGCCTATGGTACTACTTGGGTGCATTTGAACATCTTTGTGAGAGAGAGTTAATTCTTTTCATTTGATATCCCATTTATGTTTTGATTGCAATTTATGAGTGTGAGATTCTCTCTTGCTTGTGAGGGCACATTGAGATTTGAATTTTTAATTTGTTCCATTTTCCAATTGAAAAGAATGAACAAAAGAAAAGTCTTTTTATGACGAAGAGGCAAATTTTGAAGCTTTAGTACTATGACTTAATTGCTACTTTGACTAACTTGGCATTTGAGCACTTGAAATGAAATGATATCTTAAGAAGTTGTTGGTGATTCACATGCCTTGGATTAATTGTTGGTACCAATTAAAGTCATGTGTTTGTGTTTAAAGTAGACTTTTGACTTGGTATGATGTTGATGCACTATTAAGTCAAATACTTGGAAAGAGATTTTATGCTTTGATTGCTCGAGGACAAGCAATAGTTTAAGTATTGGGTTTTGATAAGTGGGTATTTTACCAACTTATCTCGTCTTTAATCATAGATTCTTTGCTATGTTTTATCGATAAAATCGTGTCTTTAATGTCATTTACTTCTATTTTATAGGTCTTAAGTGATTTAGAAGTGATTGTGAAGAAACCAAGTGAAAACGAGTCAAAAAGGAGCTAAAATGAAGAATGAAAATCTGCCCAGTGAATTACCCTTCGCGAACGCGAAGGTGTAATGTGAACGCGAAGCAGCAGGAAGCCAAACCTTCACGAACGCGAAGCAGCAGGAAGTCAAACCTTCATGAACGCAAAGGATAGATCGCGAACTCCAAAGATGCAGAAATCAAATCTTTGCGAACGCGAAGAAGAAATGGGCGGGAAAAAACTGGCAGTTCTGGATTTTAACGTTTTGACCCCCAAACCATTTAATATATGACCTATCTCATTTGTAAGATATATTTGGCATCTGTGAGCAGCTTTGGCAGCTTTTGTCAGCCTCTTTGGCATTTTTGGGAGCTCGGGTTCTTGCACACACACTTGGGTCTTGAAGATTTGGAATTTTTAATTGAGAATTTCTTACCCATTTATGTTCAATTCTTCATTTTCTTTCTTTGTATTGAATATCTAAGTGGGTAGTATTTTTTTTCCAGCATTTAAATCTTGTTTATGGGAATATTTATTTTTAAAGTGTGGATTAAATACCTTGTTGTGCTTATGTATTGAATGATTTTTTTTATTGTGAAGTGAGTTATTGTTTCTTTAATTATTCTCGTTATTAAATGTTTCCAAAGGGATTAGCTAACCCTAGGACTTGCCCATTCACTTCGAATTAATTTTGGAAAAAATAATTCGGGGTTAGGATAGATTAATTAACAAGAACTGGAGGTGTTAACCCTCACTTTATAGATTCTGCCTACGGATAGGATTGAACTACTTGTAGCCATATTCGGGTGTGCTTAATCTCTTAAATGTTTTAGAGATCATTCAATTAGGAAGTCTTGTTAGTCTTCGGGAGAAGCTAATATAGAATTATTACCCGAGGTTAATTAATATAAACTCGCTCATATTTGTAAAATCGTGAAATACATTGGATCGTTACTTGAGTGTATTTCTCAATGCATCCATGCTTGTAGACATTGATAATTTTACTTTCTTTTTAGGTTAGTTTATATTTTCACAATTAGTTATAAATATTTTCTCAAAATATTTTTAAGTTTTTGGCTTAGCATAATAAGTGATAATTATCTTACACGCCTAATTGCCTACATATTGTTCTCTGTGGGATTCGACCCCGACTCATAGTTGGGTAAATTATATTGCATGCGACCGTGTCCATTTATTTTTAGTAGTGGATTTGGACGTCATCATATTCATGCTCACATTATTCATGGGTAAGGTTGGTTAGAAAGCATCAAGTAGGCTTGCTTGACTGGGATATATCGGTTGAACGCTGGTCGCGCTCCCCAAGGTCGGGAAGTGACATACCAGTTGTTGGATATCAATATGCAGAAGAATGTTACGGGCTGCAAAACAAGAATGCTAGCCGCAGAATTGCAGTAGAATTGGAAAGATCGCCTGGATAGGTTAAGGGAAAATCTGCAGTTGAAATATGTGGATCGTAGAATGGGCTTGGAGTCCACATACCTTCCTGCAGAATTGAACAAAACATTACCAGATTAGGAGGACCATACTGCGGTCCATTTTGCGAAAAACAGAATATTTATGTTGTCCATGATGTGACCGGAGAACTGCTTCGATTTGGTACTTAGCTCTATTTCGAATAAGGGGTTGGAAGAAGATTCTAAAGAGCGAAATAAGCCTTTTTTTGAGGAGTCTTCCATCGTAGAGAGAAGGAGGAGAAATTTCAACTACCCTACACTTTAAAGTAATAATCATCAAAGGATTTGTACCTATTATAGCATCATTCAAGATTTGTGATAAGTATGGATTTTAATCACTTATTAGTACCTTCTTCCTATAGTTTTTAGTCTGAATGTACTGATTTTGTCCCTTAATATAATAAAAATTGTTGAATTGCAGGTATGCTAGAAAGTATAAGTTCAATGAAGAAAAATGACTCGAAAAGAGATGTTCTAGCAAAATTCAATGAATAGGAGAAGTGTTGACAAAAGTGTGGTCCGCAGAATTCCAACTGGAGTCGTAAAAGCAATTGCATTCCACGAAAAAAGGAATGCGGCCACAGAAGAAGAACAGGTTCGCACTGACAAGCTTGAAATATTAGAGAATGAGCAGTTGGACAATTCTGAAGCCTCCTCAAGTGCGGTCCGCAGAACACAAAGTGCGACCGCAAAAGCTGATATGCTACTGCGAAACTTTCCCTACTGAAAGCACATGCAATGTCAATCCATCCATGTGTGGACCGCAAAAGCTAATGTGCGGCCTTATAACCCTCCGAAGGGCATTTTGTTAGAGATTTTGGGAGCCCTATGAATAGAACTTTATGGCATTTTAGGCCATCTTTTCACTGCAGCAGCTAGGAGTTAGTTACATTTAGTTATTTTGAGCAAGTGTGAGCTGCAATTGGAGAAGATTTTCCACTCTTTCCTCTATTTTTGCTTTTATGTCTTTAAAGTTAGAATTGATGGTTGCAAACAATGATTCATGCCATTTTGACCATGCTCATACTTGAGAAAGAGGAACTTAGTCTAGAAAAATTTGGAAAACAAGAAATTGAATTAGTTGAGTTATTGATTAGTTTAATTAACGGATTTGAACTAGAGAATGCGATAATCTAATTTGGCTCATATTTAATTGCATATATAGCTACCCATTTGGACTTGAGAAAGATAAATTGAGCATAATCATAATCGAGAGATATTGAGTGGGTTCTTGAGTATTGAGAGTCATAACAACCCCCATCTATCAAGCAAGCATAATTGACATTAACATTAAGTTTACACCTAGGTTAGGATTACAACTCTAGGCTTTTCTCCATTTGTTAAAACTTCATTAACATTTTTTTTATTATGTGTTATCTAGCTTAGTTGACAAAACATACTAGTTTAATTAGTGAAGTTGATACACCACTTTTGTTTGACAGATAAATTGAGTTATATCAAGTTGCTCGCTTAAGTGTTTACCATAGCACCCATATTAAACTTCCCGAGGTTTGACCCTAACTCGAGTTGGATAATTATTATTGCAAATGACCATTTCATATCCTTTATTAGGGTGTGACTTGGATGTGATCACTTTTTGATGCCGTTGCCGGAAAGTGTACGATGTTAGCTATATACTTGAGTTTGTTTCTTGAGTGTCTTCTTTTACTTTCGTGATTCTAACTTCTTGAAGTGATTGTAGGTTTCAAACGGCAAATGCTGAGCTTGGAAACTTACCATTGGGAGAGGTGGATGGCAAAGAGGAACAACTTGATGAAATGCCACATGGTCCACAACCAAACCGTCGAGGTCGTGGGCAACAAGACAATGTGCCTCCACCTCCCGCTCCTCCTCCACCACCACAACCCAAGTGGCACATCACTGAAATTTGTCCAATGAAGGGTATGCAAGTGCTATATTCCCCCCTCGCATTAGGACGGGCAACTTTCGAATCACCAATGTGATGCTCAATTTGCTCGAGCAACATGATTATTTCACCGCGGTGCCGAATCAAAATCCTTACACGCATTTGAAAAGTTTTGTGGATGCGTGTTGGGGAAGCAAACAAACAACTGTTTTGGGAGATGCATTGGGGTTAAGGATATTTCCCTTCTCACTAAGGGGGAAGGCCTTAGATTGGTTAGAACATTGTCTAATCATTCTATTCATACATGGATGAGGTAGCGGCGAAGTTCATTTCTAAATTCTTCTCTCCCGGGCATATGAAAACTCTACGGGATAAAATATTGGTCTTCAAGCGAAAACCCGATGAACCTTGCATGAGATTTGGGAGCGGTATCATACTATGGTAAAGGAATGTACCAAGAATGATATAACCGACGACATGATCCAATAAACTTTCTACCGTGGTATTAATACCATGAATTAATATGTGGTTAATCAATTGGCCGGAGGCAATTTTATGACAACACCTTATGCGGAGGCATGTGAGATTGTTGATGAAATGGCGGAGACCTCTTCGGATTGGCAATCCCGAGCCAATGTTCCTCATAAATAATTGCAAGAACATGGGCAGGCTATTGTGGAATTGACCACTACCATGACTTAACTTGCTAAGGATCAACTCCATCAAACTTAAGCTCCAAAGAAAGTTCATGCCACGGAGGAGGTGAGTGGCTTAGCCAACAAGAAGTGGACTAAAGGTCCCCATTTTCAACCCCAAGTAGAGAATTATGCACAAGATGATGGTGGTTATGATCAAAATGACTGTTATCAAGAGCAAGAAGAGGAGGTTCATTTTGTGAACAACTATCAAGGGCAAAGTGGCAATTTCCACGGCTCCAATCAAAATCAATGGCGATCTCAAAACAACCAAGGCAATTAGGGTTCTAACAATTAAGGGAATTGGCATAACAACAAAAACCAAGGGAACTAGGGAGGTAATAATCAAGGAAATTGGGTGAACAATAACAATCATGTAGATCAGACTTTGGGTTTCCAAAGACCTCCAATGTACTAACAATCAAGAAACTCACCTCCTTATGCTTCCCACCGTTCAAGGTCTTCAAGCAATGAAATGGGTCGTATTGAGAAATAAAATGATGAAAAAGAATGCGGATTCTGATTCCCATCTTGCCTCAAATACCACGCCAATTCAGACTCTCGAAGTTCAAATGGGTAAAATCTATCAAGCGCTTAATACTCGCCATAAGGGTACATTACCAAGTGTCACGGTAGTGAACTCAAAGGGTGGTAACAATACATGACTATGAAAAGAAAAACTTTAGGAATTGGGAAACCAAGACCCACTTCTATAAGGTTACAAATGGACGATCGCACACTGAAAAGACCGTCGGGTATGATTCAGGATGTATTGGTCCGAGTTGGTGAATTCATTCTTCCGGAAAACTTTATTATTCTTGATTGTCAGGTTGATTATGAAGTGCCTATCATTCTTAGAAGGCCTTTCCTTGCTACGCTTAAGGCCCTTTGTGATGTTGAAGCAAGAGAACTCACTTTCTGGGTTGGTGATGAACAAGTGGTATTTCATGTGTGCAAGTCTATGCGTCAACCAAATAGCAATGAGGTGTGCTCTTTTGTGGATTTTGTGACCGATGCCATTATTGATGAGTAAAATCTCCTTGGGAAGGATGCCAAGTTGCATTTCAATGATGATTATATGAGATATTTTGAATAATTGAAGCTCAAGTTGACAACAACTCCTATCATTACATCTCTAAATTGAAGTTCATGTGTGATGCAAGTGTTGTAACGGTTGGGGCTGTTTTTGGGCAATGTATCAAAAAAAATTTCCACCCGATCTTCTATGCTAGTAAGAACATGAATAGGTCCCAAGACAACTATACCATTACAGAGAAGGAGCTACTTTCCATTGTGTTTGGTATTGAGATGTTCCACCCGTATTTGATAGTTGCTAAAGTCATTATGCATACAGATCATGTGTCACTTCGTTATCTTATGACCAAAACAAAATTAAAAGCTCGGTTGATGATATGGATGCTTTTGTTTCAAGAATTTAATATTGACATCCCAGGAAAGAAGGGAAGTGAAAACCAAGTAGAGGACCACTTATCTCGTTTGTAGGAGGGGAAGCCACATGATAGCCTTGAGATTAGTGACTCTTTTCCCAGTGAACAACTTTTGGAACTCTTAATGAAAGAGGTACCATGGTTCACGAATTTGGCTAATTTCATTTTAAGTGGTACCATTCCGAAAGAGTTCACTTCAAAGCAAATAAAGAAGAACAAGAGGAATTTCAAAGACTATTATTGGAATGAATTGTACCTTTTCCGGATTTCCACAGATGGGGTGATTAGGACATGTGTGCTGGATAAAGAAAAGAGTGATGTTCTTGGGGCTTTCCATTCTTCAATTTATGGTGGTCATCGTGGGGGAACAAGAACGACGGAAAAGGTTCTAAGTTGTGGTTTCTATGTCCTACTCTTTACAAAGATGCAAATGATTTGGTAAGAAGATGTGATGAATGTCAACGGGCACGTGGGATTTCAAAGAAACATGAAATGCCCCTTACAACCATCTTGGAGATTGATATCTTTGATGTTTGGGGCATTGACTTCATGGGCCCTTTTTTGAGTTCCTATAGTAACACTTACATTTTGGTTACGGTAGATTATGTATCTATATGGGTTGAAGCCATTTCTTCACTCAATAGCGAGGCTAGAACTGTTGTAGCTTTATTGAAGGGGAGCATTTTTACAAGGTTTGGGGCTCCGAGGGCAATCATAAGTGATGGAGGGTTGCACTTTTGCAACAAAGCTTTTGACACTTTGCTCAGCAAATATGGTGTCACTCTCAAAATGATAACTCCTACGGTCCACAAGCAAGTGGTCAAGTAGAAGTTTCCAACTGAGAAACAAAGAGTATCTTATCAAAGACGGTGAATACAAATCAGTCAGATTGGTCTAGCATATAGAACGACTTATAAAACACCTATCAGAATGTCCCCATATCGGTTGGTGTTCGAAAATCCAGTTGAATTAGAGCACAAGGCAATGTGGGCCTTAAAGAAACTAAATCTTGATTGGGATGTAGCCGCTCACTTGCGGGTTGCACATTTGAATGAAATGGATGAGTTGCAGTACTATGCATATGGGAGTTTGTCATTGTACATAAAAAAGATGAAGTACCTTCGTGACAAGCATAATTGGAACAAGGATTACAAGGCCGCTGATCTAGTGTTGTGTTCAACTCAAGGTTGAGAATGTTTTCCGCGGAAGCTTAAATCCAAGTGGAGTGGTCCATTTGAAACTGTTAGTGTGATCCCCTTTGGTGATTTGTACTTGAAGAATTAGAACAATGAAATATTTTGAGTCAATGGTCATTGAGTGAAGCATTACTCGGGAAAATTTGATGAAATCCATGTGGTGGCGGTTCTTTACTTCAATTGAGGATTCTTTGACATTGCGTCATGCCACGACGTTAAATACGACGCTTCTTGGGAGGCAACCCAAGCTCTTTACCTTTTTCTCTTTTAGTTTAGAAGTTGTTTATTGATTTTAACTAGATTTAAGGTGTGTTGCATTAATCAGTGTTAGGTGCTGTGAGATGGCAAAGTATATACCACTGCATGGAATTTTGCGGAACATACTTTTATTTGTGCAGCTGCAACAGATGGGCTGTGAGAAGCAAAATTTGATTACGGCTGAAAAATTTTATTGCGGATCACAAATGTAGTGGAAGCCCATGTGCTAAAGTGAGGAGTCTCTGAATGTTTTCGCAACAATGCGGAGCGAATTTTGCGACCTTTAAAAATTATACGGCCGTAGGAGAGCACCTTCAACTAGGTCTCTGAAAACAGGTTGACTTAAGTGCGACCGCACATGAAAAAGTGCGGACCGCCCAACTACAGGCTTTTCACCGGGCAGGTAACAGAGTGCGGATCGCAATTGAAATTTTGCGGCTGCACTCGCTCTTTATGACCCGACCCACGATTAACTATAAATCGAACAATATGGCCCATTTTTACACTTTTCACCATTTGACCTACTAACAGTGTTTTTACTGAGGGCTCACTTGCACGCACAACTACTCACCTTCATCCACTCACATTCCAATCTTCAATACTTGCACCAGCACACTCTGGTATGGCACACTTCAATCTTGTTAATTTTTTTTTTTTTTTAAATTTCTAACTTCTTTTTAGGTCATCTATGTTTTATCCCTTTGTTTGCTTCATGTGGGGTAAATTGAGAATGAGATATTTGTGAATTCATGCTTAGAGTGGGTTAGTATTGTTGCTATCATGCCTGTAATCTATTACCCAGTTAGATTCAACCAAATTGCTTAGCTTAATTTTTCATTGGGCTCCATAACTATATGATCCCTGTCGATTCTTGATTGTGCAGACCACAATTGAAATTTTGCGGTCCGCAATTGTTGATTTGAGCCACTTGGCTATTAGCTTGAGTTTTGCAGCCGCAACTAAATTGCATGGACCGCAGTTGAATTTTCGTGGTCGCAAGTCAAGTCCACACTTGTAACGCCCTGATCTTGGGGAGCGGGACCGACACTCAACCGAGTTACCCTAGTCAAGCAAGCCAACTTAGTGCCTACCATTCAACCTTACCCATGAATAATTTGAGAATAAATGACATAAGATAGACAATTAGAGGATGAAGGATGTAGAACGTCATATTTCATTACTTAAGGTGGTTCATTTGTCATTACCGAAAGATTTCAAGTTCATAATTTAAAAGTGGAAATATGTCCGACAGCTACAACAACATTTTTAGTTTGTTTCCCCAATAAAAATACAATCCACAGTGCGTCCACAGAGGCTCTAAATGAACATGAGTACAATATGGAAGTGCCGGTGACAAGGCCCCAACTATACCTCAAAATACAATGTACAAGGACCAAAATGACACAAGGCCCCGATATGGAGTAGGGCTCACCAAATCAGCTGAGAAAAGGATATCCTGCTATCAATGATCAATGCCGCCTGCTGAGGAGCCACCTGCATCCATTAAAGATGCAGCGCCTCCAGCAAAAGGGATGTTAGTACATATGGAATAGTTCCAGTATGTAAAGCTAAATACCCTTTCATGGAATGGAATGCCAACATAAAATGAGAGGAACATGGAAGCAGTATGAAAATCTACAATACTGAAATTTCAAGTTAAAACAAAGTAAACCTTCAAGTAAGACAAAATATTTTAGGTTGGGACATCCTTAATACCGACACACCACCATGCACGTGGCATGGAGTCATATCTCTACCCGATCGGCTAAGCCCTCTTACCCTAATGTATAAGGGTTGACATAGAAACACGATACCACCATGTGCGTGGCATGGTGTCTGATCGCTGCCCGATCAGCTAGGTCGTCTCACCACAATGCCATGTGAGTCGAAATGGACTACGCTAGCTATCCATTCACCCCATTCAAGGGGATTAATCTCAACATATCATAATTGGAA
Source organism: Nicotiana obtusifolia (assembly GCA_002018475.1). Classification (NCBI taxonomy): domain Eukaryota; kingdom Viridiplantae; phylum Streptophyta; class Magnoliopsida; order Solanales; family Solanaceae; genus Nicotiana; species Nicotiana obtusifolia. Next base: position 280,605 of record MCJB01050819.1, on the reverse strand, counting down.
GCTATCCCTCAATCATCCCCTACATCGGCATGTGTAGTTTCGGGCGTAGGCCTTTACGACCCACCCTTCCTTGGTGTCCTAACGATACTCCCAAAAACATTTTTGTACATAAAATAAATATAAATATATTTATCTTATAGTCTTTCCTTACATCATACATTTCATTGGCACTCTTGGCCATACATAATATTCTTCATTCTTGGCACGATGGCCGCATTTCATATTTCATACTTTCATTTCATTATGTTCCAGGATCATCATAAAACATCAATATGTAGAGCATTTTAGAAATCATGACTTTACATACATGAGTAATTAGAGCCTTAAACACATTTAATTCCTTCCAAAAGGAGAGAATAATGATTGAAACCGAAACATGAGTTAAAAATCATAAGCATTGATACATCAATTATTCTTGGAATATTTTTCCCAAAGGAAAGTAGTATAATAGGGAAAATTAGAACATGAATTGAGTACACAAGAACTTGGATAAATTAACCATAAAAAAATTTGGGAATAATAGAAACAATAAATTGAACAAACAATGATTGGAGTTTACGAGGAATTCGTGGAATTCAATTCTACGGAGGGAGTTTAGCCAACATATCTCGATTGAGCTTTCCTTAGAACCACGATAGCGTTCTACTACTCTTAGTAAATTTAATCTAAATTAGCATAATTCAATTTCACCATTATTAAAAGCATTCTCCTGATATAGGTCTTGTAGGAATTTCATCAAACACATAGTGTGCATATTAGATTACAACTCCCTATAATAGGATTTATTCACTCCACAACCAATCCCCAAGTCAATAAGTCACCAATGATAATTCAACAACCTCCATACCACCTTCATCGGCACATGCATGTTCAGAAACTAACTCCCAACTCAAGAATCACACTTCCTGTTCTTCAAATACACCCAAATTTGAAATTAGGGGCTCATGGCTTCCAACCACCATCCCACAAGCCTCAACGTGAGAAATATTATTAAATTATTATAGAACATTGCATTTGAACTAGGGATAAAGTCTTACCTCTTTAGTAGAAGATTAATGAGTTTTCCCGCTTGAATTTCCGAGGCTTGATCAAGAATTTGAAGTGTAGGAGTGTTAGAGCTTCACTTTCTATTTCTAGATTTCTACCCCTATCTTCCTTCAAAATGACCCCCCTTAAGTCTTTATATGAAATAGGATCGGGTCAATTTTCCCAAAAATTAAACCCCGAGTCGAATCCGCGATCACGGAATGCATCGTAGAAAGGTTGTGCGGTCCGCGAACTAGACTGCGAAATGGTCTCCAAATATCTGGGTTGGGCTAGTTCAAGTCCACGATGGATCCACGGTCCGCAGAATGATTTTGCGGTCGCACAGAGGACAACAAAGTTTCCATTCAAAAATTCTTATCCGGATTATGTGACAGATACAAGGTTCACGAAATGAATCTGTGGTCACCCATTGGACCGCAAAATGGCCCTAAAAAATTGAGTTGCTCACGACTCATTCTGTGACGATTCTGCGGTCAGCAAAAAAGATTAATGGACCGCAAAATCGCCATTTTCTTATAAAAATTTAACAACTCCACGATGCATTTCCCAGTCCCAAAAATCCGTACCTACAACCTCTCAAACACATTAGCTTACCTTGGCACCATAAGACCTCAAATACTTAGCAAACTTTTACGGGGCCTTAAATCCCCCCCCCCCCCC